>CAJINV010000005.1:4713393-4937368 GCA_905178155.1 Amoebophrya sp. A120
AAAAGGGTCCGGCAATTTCTCGCCGCGAGTTTTTGCGACCAACCGCGAGGCGAAAAACCGCAGCCCCGGAAGGGGCACAACCCCCAGAATCCGCCCGGGGAGAAGTATTGCCGACAGAAAAATCTGCATTGCGGACTCGACCTCGCACCAGAGGAGAAAAAGAGGCCAAAAAGGGTCCGGCAATTTCTCGCCGCGAGTTTTTGCGACCCACCGCGAGGCGAAAAACCACAACCCCGGAAGGGGCACAACCCCCAGAATCCGCCCGGGGAGAAGTATTGCCGACAGAAAAATCGGCATTGCGGACCCGACCTCGCACCAGAGGAAAAAAAGAGGCCAAAAAGGGTCCGGCAATTTCTCGCCGCGAGTTTTTGCGGCCCGCCGCGAGGAGAAAAAACCAGCCGAAAAAGTGGCCACATCCCCAGAGTCCGCCTCGGGGAACGGGAAGGGAAGTCCTACGAGTACGACTGACTCTTGCAATACATGTATGTTGACATCATAAAAACAGACAACGCCAGCACTCAACAAAGCGCGATGGTGATGGTTCCAAAACAATAGAAAAAGAAAATGATCAACCACGGAACCATTGACGAAAAAGCATGTAAAAACGCTGAAGGAAAAGCACGAACGAAGAAACAATCATCGAAACGCGAAGCGGAACTGGATGGATCCTCATTTTCGACATACCTATAACCTTCTGTGACAAAAGTATAGTGATTGAGCGCCTCCTTCTGAGAAGGGAGATGATCCAGAAATGATTGTCCATATCGCGGCCGATCATGTGTAGTTCTAGTTCTAGACCAGCTGTGCGACTGATGGTGTTTGCATAGCAGGAACTAATATGGCACCGATCCTCCGTACGAGAGGCGTTCAATCCTATCTTCTGGCTTGTACAGTCCAAGGTGCACGATCACCGTGATGGAAGAACACCTTCTAAGGAAGTGGGTTGTTCTTCTAGCGTTTTCTGTTTTATACGCCATAATTTCACCCGGAGTCTCATATTTATTGTTCTGTCGTGAAATAATTCATCAAGCAAAAGCGCAAACAAAAGGTCTACTTCGCGAGAAGTGTCGTAGTTGGCAGCTCATGTTGTTCGTCGTAGAAAGTTCGTTCTTGTTTTGCATTGAATTATGCTGGTAGTCACGACCTGCGAGTACATTCCTGCTTGTTGTCGTGTGGTAGTCAAAGTCATTTTGGTCTACTTAAATGTCCTCTTCCCTACTGGGTCTCGTGTAACCCAACTTCGCAGGAGTTCATGTGCAGGATGAACGCAGTCCGACGACAATGCTGTCGCAAATAAACACGTTTAATCGCAAACCTCGGCCTCGCAGCACCCGGCATCGCAGGACTTTTCACTTGGCATGTTCCCCGTGAAGGCCTGCATGAGAAATCCGACTTTGTGTTGCATATCCGGGTCTTTGGCAGCGTGCATCTGAATCTGGAAGACACCTGATTTTGCATTGAAAAATCTGGGTTTCGTTTTTATTTTGCATAGCAAGCATCACAAACACAATTCCACGTACTGCATATGCATGAGAAAGCCATAAAAGATCGTCTATAATACCCATCATCAGTTCCGTTTCCTGAAATCCCAAAGCCGCCATCAAATCCCCTACGATCTCCGTGACCGCTGCTGGAAACTTCTGCATTTTTGCCATCATGGGGTTCTCCGCGTTGTTACATTCGTCGACCAAATCCGTTAACTTCTTCTTGTTTCCTGTATTGTGAAGAAAAATTCCCCTCCCCCATACCAAAACTGCTTTCTTCTGAAAATTTGTGATGCTGATTTGAGACCACAGATCGTCTCTGTATTGCAAGAAGGCAAATCCAAAAACCTCGCCGCGTCCTGCTGGCAATTTGTAATGCTGTATGGCCTACGGATGATATGCCTGCCTTGCTAGGCGCCTACACCAGAACGCTCCTCCTCCAGCATTGTATCTGCCTGCAGTCCTCTACTACAAGACAAAGCCGATTTGTGTACACAAGTCCCGCATCACAGATTTCCATTTCGATATGGGGCGGGGGGATTTTTCCTTTTGATATCCTGGCTGCTGAAACCGGTTCCAGATTTCGTCCAGGGCGGTTTTCGCCTGCTCGGGAGTGAGTTGTGGCGGCATCTTTTGGTAAAGGAAATGGTCGTGGTAGGTACGGGGAACAAGTAGGGGTTGTTCACCGTAAATTCCTAAATTTGAAGAAGCAGTACTAGAGTCTTCGTTAGAAAAAAGTTGTCCGCTGGGACGGTGAAGATCTAACTAGGAACTTTCTTGCAACTCGCTTGACTTGTCCCGCCTGAACAGAAATAGACGTAAAATCGGCCTTTCTTTTTTTGCTAGATTGCGCTAAGTATCTTCAACAGCCAGAAGTTTTGATCGTTTTTCCCACCGTGTGAGTTGTGTGGTAAGTAAAACTGTTTGGTTCGTTCGACCGTTTTAGATGGATCTCCTCGATAACTACAGATCGAAAAAGAAGTTGGATCAACTCTTGAATGAAAAGCAGGCTTCTAATTTGATTGGAACAGCAGCCGGAGAAGAAGCGTAGAAAGCAGAGGACGGACGGAGCCCCGCGGCGACGCCACCTTTTCCTTAGTCAATGTCAATTCTGGAGCTGCTGGCAACTATCATACACTCGTCTCAGTTAGTTTTGCTTCTTCAGAAAAACTTACAAGCTAGTATTAAAGTTCAATTTTTCTTGTTGTTCTGAAGCTGGTACATTAACCTATTTTGTACAAGTTTCAGCTTCCGGATCGGGAGTTTTTTACAAGTGACACTTCATTCTTTGAATTTCCAACTCACTTGTCTAGTCGGCAGACGAAACATGCGACTCCAAAGCGAGCAGGGTTCGTTGTGCTGCCGAAATAAACTCGTTCATTCTGTCTGACAAAATGTCACTACTGCTGAAGCCGCAAAACCTGACTGTTGCTCCGGCCTGCCGTTCCTGGCGTGCCACCGCGGGCATTGTTGCTGCTAGTGGTCGTTCCGGAGTGATTTGCGTTGCTGTTTATTCCACCCCCGCCCCCTGCTCTGGTACTGTTCTTGTTCACGACATTCGGACTGGTAGACAACGCGTGGAGCTTCAGCGCCGGGCTCGTTTTTATCGGAGATGACTTCAAGTTAGCACTACCTGCGTCTTGCTTTTTCTCATTCACAGAAACCGAATTATCAGAAGAGGAGGATTCCGGCGTGTAGGGATTTATCGTCCCAGTCTTTACCGGAATCGGGGTACGGGCTGAGAAAACGCCTTTGCTTTTCCTCCCAGCACCCAACCTGCCGCTGTAGGATTGTTTCGCTAGCTTCTGCTCGGTTCCGGCGACAAAGGGGTCTTCGAGCGGAGGGGAGAGACTCGGTCGCTTCTTCTTGGCGAATGTGGTTATTTGGTTTGTTTCATTCGCCGACTCGTCCTGCTTCTCTTCACTACTCTGTGTGGGTCGCTGTGGTTGCGGAACTAGTGCTGCTGCGGAGGAGGCCGAGGCGGAAGAGGAAGATAAAACAGGAGACGTCGTGTTTTTCACTTCCTGCTGTTCTTGCGCATTATTGCCAATCACCGCAGAGGTTCTACCTGCAGCTCCAGTGCCAGTAGGTGGACCATCTTCAGTACGTTGTTGTCCTATTCGGCTCGCTGACCAGACTTCTGAATCTTGTGCTATCGTAGACTTCACTTCTGATTTTCTCCGTTGTTTGTTTTGAAGATACTTGATCACAATTTCTCCCTCGTCATTGTAAATATTATCCAAAGGTGGGTAGACAGAGGAATCCTGGGTGAACAAGTAGGGTTGAGGATCAGGTACACCTCGCGACGACGACGAAGAGGACGATGTCGACGGTACTTCTAACAGAGGTCCACCCTGTTGTAGAAACTCCACCCCTTGTCCTCCTTGACCTTGTGCAATGTCCCGTAGCAGCGCTTCGCTGGTCTTGCGAAATTCCGCGAGTTTGTCCTCCGGCAAAATTTCTAAATTCGCTAGTTCTTCTTGACTCAAATTCGGCACCCAATCCTCCGACTGACTGCAATCTTCGCTGTCCGAGTTGTTCGCGCGGCCGTTGGCGCGGCCCTGGAAGTGTGTCTTTTTTTTTCAAGATTTGAATTTGTACTTCATCCTACCATCCTGGTATCAGAAAGAGATACTGCAATGCGTTGACCCGTCTCTTCGAGATGAAGAGGAAAAATCTTGGACATTGGACATGTCATGCCCAAAAAATGTCCAATCTTGGACATTGGACATTTTTGGACATGAGAAAAAATGTCCAATTTGGACATCCGAGTGTCCAACCAGATGTCAAAAAAAAACTAGCTAGAACTTGGACAACGCAAGACAAATTCAATCGTCCTACCATCCTGGTATCAGAAAGAGATACTACTTTGCGTTGCCCCGTTTCTTCGAGATGAAGAGGAAAAATCTTGGACATTGGACATGCCAAAAAAATGTCCAATCTTGGACATTGGACATTTTTGGACATGAGAAAAAATGTCCAATTTGGACATCCGCGTGCTCAACCAAATGTCCAAAAGAATCTAGCTAGAACTTGCACAACGCAAGACAAATTCAGTCATCATACCATCCTGGTACCAGAAAGAGATAGGACTATGAGTTGCCTTATCTCTTCACAATGCGGAGGAAAAATCTTGGACATTGGACATGCCCAAAAAATGTCCAATCTTGGACATTGGACATTTTTGGGCATGAGAAAAAATGTCCAATTTGGGCATCTGAGTGTCCAACCAGATGCCAAAAACAAACTAGGTAGAACTTGGACAACGCAAGACAAGTTCAATCATCCTACCATCCTGGTATCAGAAAGAGGCACTACTTTGCGCTGCCCCGTTTCTTCGAGATGAAGAGGAAAAATCTTGGACATTGGACATGCCAAAAAAATGTCCAATCTTGGACATTGGACATTTTTGAACATGAGAAAAAATGTCCAATTTGGAGATCCGCGTGTCCAACCAGATGTCAAAAAAAAACTAGCTAGAACTTGGACAACGCAAGACAAGTTCAGTCATCCCACCATCCTGGTATCAGAAAGAGATACTACTTTGCGTTGCCCCGTTTCTTCGAGATGAAGAGGAAATATCTTGGACATTGGACATGCCAAAAAAATGTCCAATCTTGGACATTGGACATTTTTGGACATGAGAAAAAATGTCCACTTTGGACATCCGCGTGCTCAACCAAATGCCCAAGAGAATCTAGCTAGAACTTGCACAACGCAAGACAAATTCAGTCATCATACCAGCCTGGTACCAGAAAGAGATAGGACTATGAGTTGCCCTATCTCTTCACAATGCGGAGGAAAAATCTTGGACATTGGACATGCCCAAAAAATGTCCAATCTTGGACATTGGACATTTTTGGGCATGAGAAAAAGTGTCCAGCTTGGGCATCCGAGTGTCCAACCAGATGCCAAAAACAAACTAGGTAGAACTTGGACAACGCAAGACAAGTTCAATCATCCTACCATCCTGGTATCAGAAAGAGGCACTACTTTGCGCTGCCCCGTTTCTTCGAGATGAAGAGGAAAAATCTTGGACATTGGACATGCCAAAAAAATGTCCTATTTGGAGATCCGCGGGTCCAACCAGATGTCAAAAAAAAACTAGCTAGAACTTGGACAACGCAAGACAAATTGAGTCATCCCACCATCCTGGTATCAGAAAGAGATACTACTTTGCGTTGCCCCGTTTCTTCGAGATGAAGAGGAAAAATCTTGGACATTGGACATGCCAAAAAAATGTCCAATCTTGGACATTGGACATTTTTGAGCATGAGAAAAAATGTCCAATTTGGACATCCGCGTGCCCAAACAGATGTCCAACAAAATCTAGCTAGGATTTGGACAACGCAAGACAAATTCAGTCACCCTACCATCCTGGTATCAGAAAGAGATACTATTTTGCGTTACCCCGTCTCTTCGAGATGAAGAGGAAAAATCTTGGACATTGGACATGCAAAAAAAATGTGAATGTCCAATCTTGGACATTGGACATTTTTGGACATGAGAAAAAATGTCCAATTTGGACATCCGCGCGTCCAACCAGACGTCCAAAAAAATCTAGCTAGAACTTGGACAACACAAGACATATGCAGTCGTCCTGCCATCCTGTTCCTGGTATCAGAAAAAGATACTATTTTGCGTTGCCCCGTTTCTTCGAGATGAAGAGGAAAAGTCTTGGACATTGGACATCCCAAAAAAATGTCCAATCTTGGACATTGGACATTTTTGGACATGAGAAAAAATGTCCAATTTGGACATCCGCGTGTCCAAGCTAGCAGATGCCCAAAAAAATCTAGCTAGAACTTGGACAACACAAGACATATTCAGTCGCCCTCCCATCATGGTATCAGAAAAAGATACTATTTTGCGTTGCCCCGTTTCTTCGAGATGAAGAGGAAAAGTCTTGGACATTGGACGTGCCAAAAAAATGTCCAATCTTGGACATTGGACATTTTTGGACATGAGAAAAAATGTCCAATTTGGGCATCCGCGTGCTCCACCAAATGTCGATGTCCAAAAAAACTCTACTAGTCATATGTTCCGGAGAACCAAGATAGCAAAATCGGGAAAATTGGGAAAACGAAAAAAGAAATCACGCAAGCGTCCTGGTGTGGCTCTAGTCATTCTCGATCATCGGACTCCGTTGGGCATATGCTGCTCGTGCTCCACCCTGTGCAGCATCGTCTCGAACCGGACAGCCGCAACACTATCTCAATACTACTCCGGATTTTAGCGTAAAAAAGGGCTTTGGAAACGCAGCCGCGCTGAAAGAAATTTGCCGCAGAAGACTCACAGCAAAATTTTCATGAGAGTCCGCGAACAAATTTTGCTCATGGAAATCGGGACAAAAGAGTCCGCTTCAAAATTTCGAAACAAAATAAAAAACAAAACCCGAAACAAAATTTCGAAACAAAATTAGAAAACAAAATCGCGAAAAAAAAATCTAAACTAATGCAACAAAATCGCGAAAACCGGAAAATAGGTGGCGCGAGCGAAAACAAAATTGCTCCGCGCCGATTTTCATTGCGATTTCAATGGGTTTTCGTGGGTCCGGCGGTTTTCGCGATTTTGTTCACAAAACTGCATTTTGAATTTTCCGCAGCGGAACGGGGACCTGAGGCTTGCTGCGGAAAAATTGGCGGCGCCCGGCGTCAAATTTTGCCCGGGGGGCGGGCAGCGTCAATTTCAGGCGGGCGCCGGGCAACGGAATTTTGGCGGGCGGCGTGCAGGAATTTGAGCGGCGGCCTGCGGCGCCGAGTTTTGTTCGCGCGACTGCCTCTGCGGTTTTGCTCGCTCTGTCACATCGATGGGCGTGCGAGTTTTGTTTCCGAAAGGACGAGCGAAACACGAGCGCAACCCGGAGCCCCACAAGGACAAGGCTTCGCATGCCGTGGGCACTTACCGCGCTCCTTCTTTTTTTCCTTCTCTCTCACAACCGTCAAAATTTAAATACCATATAATTTTTTTTCCAGATTTTGCAGATTTTGCCATCTTGGGTCTCGGAACATATGATACTAGAACTTGGACAACGCAAGAGAACTTCAATTTGTATATTCATATTGTAATTGTTTGTCATGCTCATGCAGGTTCACAATGAGCATTAACGTTCTTGCCAACATGTAGTCGGAATCAGCATTCGAGTTGGACTTCAATTTGGTCAACAAGCATAATCCGATCTTCAAAGACTTCAGCCTATATTACCTGTTGCCCCCCGCGTCCTCTGCCCGCGGGTCCGTTTCCGCCCGTGCTTCCATTTCCAGTCGCTGCAGCAGTATTGCGATTCCTATCGTGGTTTATCTCGGCGAAGGCTGCGAAGTCATCATGTCCGGATGGATACCGGTCGTAGGGATCCATCAGATCGTCCGTGGGATCGGCGTCCCACCACTGCCGCAGGGAGATCATCTTTGCTTACGAATGCTGGTGGGGTTGAGAGCGAATTGAGGTGGGTCGATTTCACCACATAGGAAATAGGATACTATCATACAAAAAACCGAAGATTGGATATCGAAATTCCTATTTCACAAAATTTAAATTATCATCAACACACTTCACTACAACCGCGGCTATTGAAGCTGATATTGCAAATTATGCGTGCTGAGATTTATTGTTCTGGTTCCCGCTTACTTTAATCCCCTCACAAGAACCCTTCGCGCGTCCAAAACGAAACCTAGGTAGCCTGCAGGAAATATTGCAGGCACTTACACTTATTCTCGGGAAGCGAGTCGAACGCGAGTACAATTTTCACGAACAGCCTAAACATATTTTAAATAAGTTTGTGTATTCACTCATTCTCTCACGATCCCACGATGAGTTTTTCAACGAACGACGACGCGAAGATATCGCTGCAATGCTGCCGATTTTTACCCTTTCGCATTCGTCAATCACCAACCTTGAGACTATGAGGCGACACGAACTATGGAGCAGGGCCCATCGAATATCAGAACACATTATCAAACACACTCACCATTGCTAGCCTAGACAGAGCCAGAGGCAGACGCGTCGAATAAAAATGAAAGTAACGCACAAGACGGCCGCCACGCGCGACTGCGCAGGCACGCCACCTTTATGCACCCCGGCAAGAGGCCTGGCCGGTACAGCACGCAGGCGCCAGCCCCTTAGCTAGTAACGAACGAAGGGCCCCGAGGGCCTGCGCGCAACGCAAGTCAACGGGCCCGCGGGGCCACAGAAACAAAGCCGCCGCGGGGGGCGCTCGCGGGCGCGCGGCGCTCTGCGCGGGGGCGGACAGCAAGCAACGCGCGGCGCGTCGGTCGCCCGCGGACGGCGCGGTAGGCGCCCCCAAAGCCGGCCCGGCGGGGCCAGCAACAACATCGCCAGGGCCCCGGGCCACCGGGGCGGGGGGGGCGAGGCGAATCACGAAACACGGCCCCCAGGCAGCGCCGCGCGCCCGCGGCTCCTCGTAATGGGCCGGCGCCGGCCCGCCCGGTGTGTCCGTATGCTGGTCGGAATACGCGCCCGGCGAGTTTTGCCCGTTCTTCTCCAGTCTTTTCTTGGACAGCTTCACGCGCGGCATGGTCGCTGCCTGTTAATTTCGACAGCTTTTGGCAGCGGGCTGGGGCGGAAATATCGCCACAAAATCGCAAAGCTTGCCGGCTGATGCGGTTGCCTGGGGGCTTTCGCTTCCGCACCACAACGCGCGCGCTCCTTTTGCAAGCACCGCGCGAACCATAGGGGCCAAAGGCGTCCGCCTCGTTCAAGTCGCACACCATAGCGACAAAGCCGCGGGGGATGCCCCGGGGGGGGCTTGCAAAGAGTCAAGGGCCCGCGGCCCGGCTCCTGCCGCGCCTCTGTTCTTCATCAATCTCGCCGGGGCCTGCAAACAACAAGCAGACGCGTGGCACCGAAGTGGTGCAGGTGAATAGCTGGCCAAACTATCGCACGCGGCCCGGCCTCGGCTACTTTTGCCCCAAACCACGCGCGTCAGATGGTTGCGGATATCAATCTTCAGGCAACAGAACCACGCGGCGACACCGGGCCGCCCCTGCGCTAGCTTTCGCACCCTCCAAACCCCCCGGGCCACCTCGCGGCGCTCATGCTCGCGGCGCCCCTGCAGCTCGGGCGCGGCTTTTTTTTTTTAAAGCCCGGGCCCGCGCCCACCGGCCGAAGATACTTACTGACCCGGGGGGGGCCCACTGCCCACGGGGGCGCAACTGCCTCGCTTCGGGCGCGCATTTCTCGCGCGCCGCCACTACATTCGGAGGGCGCGCGTCGCTGCGCGCCAGGCACGTCGACGGCATTGCGCGGGGCGGCGAAATGTGCGCCAGTGGCTCAGCCAGGCCGCGCGGGAACAAAATGCAGCCGCGCCCGACCAAAGTCGGGGCCCATGCGCCCTATCTCCCTTGCCGATATATTTCAGAAACAGAGGGGGCGCCCAACCATACGACCGCGTTTTCAGTACCCGTTGGAACACAGACTCGCAACAACTACAGGCCCCACTCTAGTGCGCGGAGGGGTGTGACTCTCAGAAGCCCAACTCTGTTGCCAAAGTGATTGCCTCCTCGGCTTGTTGTAAAAGTCAAGAAGCCTCCGGTTATCTGGGACCGTTCCCGCTTATGTAGTTCATCGAGGCTCTCGAACAGGAAAAATATAGCAGACTTGTACACAACACTAGTACAGCAGAGAGTGGGAAACTCATCAAGCACGAGCACCAAGCGATGCGCATTGTCAATTGATCATCGCCGATAGAAAAAAAACTGCGTCATCTTCCTCTTTGCTTCTTTTCTTCTATTTTGTTCTTCACCTACTTCTTCGCGTCCGCGAACAGTACGCCTCCCTGCACGACGCACAAGCTGCACACCGCCGCGGTCAGCGAAAATTCCGCACCTTCGATGAACAACAGCTCCAAAAAGTACGTCAACACGATCGCGATGGCGTACACGACGTATTTCGTCGTCGCCGACAGCTTTTTCACGACAACCGTGCTCACCCAGTTTTTCTGCAGCAGGTAGAAGACCAGGAAGAGTGTGACGAGCGACCAATTGGCGAACAGGCTGCTGAAGGAGGCGTTGTTAGAACCGGATGACTCGTCGTCTTTTTCATCATCCTTCGCAGAAGGTTTTGGGAACACCGCCTGTCCTATGGGAAACAACACCAGCGACGCGACTACCGTCCCACAGGAAATATTCGCTGCTTGTACGATGACCGACGTGTCTGCTCCTCGTTTCAGCGCCCGCTCCGCCCAAATGCTGGCTCCAACCTTGCAGACGACCGCGACGGCGAGAATGAGCGTGCCGGTGAGGGAGTCGGATTTCGATTTACTTGATGATGAATCATCGTTGTCGCCCTGTTGGTCCAACACCACGCTCTTGAACGCCAAAATGCCCGAGAGTGTGAAGAACAAAGCGTGCCACTGAACCCGCGTTGGCGCGGTGCACTCTGGGACTAAAAATTGCGCCGCCAAGCCGGTGAGCAGCAGTCGGGACTGCAGTAACACCATGTAAGTAGTCGGCGCGACGTACTGTAAGGCGTAAATACTCAAAGAATCCTCCACGGCCCGGAGCACACCGGTGGGGAGAAACTTCAAAACGTTGGAGGGAGAGATACAGGGGTAGACGGCAGCGGAGAGAATGTTACGACTTCCGGTCGTGATTGCTGTACCTGATTCAGCTTGTAAAAACGAGCTCGTCCCGCTTGTACTACTGCTCCCCGTAGAAGTTGTAGTTCTGCTACTGCTCCCGACCACCATTGCACTGACAAGACACGCGAGTAAAACCGAGCAAACCGACTCGGCCAAAATCACGGAAACAGGGTTGTAGGGAACGTGATTTGTCCCTTCCTTGGACCATTCCACGACAAAGGGTTGAAAAGCAGCGAGGAGCAAGAGGAGGAGGGAGGAGAAGAGCGCGAGATTGATGTTTTTGTAGTGCAGAGAATTGTAGATGAGGGCTGCTGGACCAAAATAATTTTGACCAACAGTACCAGGAGTCCACGAGGATTTTATTGTTTTTCCTGTTGTTTTTCCAGCGGTCCTCTCGTTTGATGCGTGGTCATCTTCTTCTTCCTCGGATGTTGAGGACAGGGTCCTTCTCACACGCGGGACGACAACGCTCGGCTTCTGTGTGCTGACATGAAGATCACCATCCAATTTCGGATAATTCACCTCCCGCAGGGCCTGCTCGATCGACAACACCTTCAACTGCTGACAAGATCTCCCCCTGTGCTTGTCAAATTTCTTCGCCGCCTTGCGCAACGCCTCGCAATTCGCATGGAGATAACGCTCCAGTTGGTGCTGCTGCTCTAGTTGGACTGTCGGGGGCAAGTCGCTGCATGATACGTGCTGAAGATCATCGTGCTCTGGTTTTTCTTTTCCATCTGGTGTCACGTGGCTTCGGTAAAGCTGCTGGTCGAGTAAATTCGAACCCTGTTCTTTGTTACTAGTAGTTCGACCTGCTTCTAGTTCCAGCTCCTTCTGTTTTTCGAACAGAAACTCCTTCGCGACCGCCACGAGCGCTGCTGACTTCGAAACCGCGTCTAGCAATGCGTGGAATTCCGCTTCCCATTTTTCAAAAAACTCGGCCTCGTTTTCGCCTTTGGAGAGCGATTTCTTTAGCTTCTTGTAGTCCACCCAGGAATTGGCTTCCAGTAACGGCTCCAACTCCTGTTCTAGCTCCGCACGGAGAGCGGTCAGGCGCTTTTGGTATTTCATTTCTTTGATTGCACTTACTTATGGGTTTGGCAGTGGCAGAAGACAATCTTCGTGGAAGTATTTTGTACCGTAAAAAAACAAAAAGCGAAAAAGCAAGAATGTCGAAGCACGAAAAAAACGGAGAGTGTACTTGAGAGAGTTGTGGCAGTGACTCACTTGGTTTTATTTACGCAAATTTCAATCAAACAAAAATTTCAAAACAAATGGGTCGATAACCTGACTGTAGTACGACTCGATTGGTGGGAAAATAGATGCAACGATGAGCGTGTGAGCGGAACCCGCTGTTTCTACTTACTGATACGAACACTCAACGTTAGACGTAAAGAATCTGAACGGCTGCAAACGCGGCTAAAGCAAGGGAAGCTACACCGACCAGAATATGAGAGTTTTATCTTGTGCAACCGAGGCGGAGCGAGACAGACAACACCGATGGAGTTTGCAATGAATAATGTTAAACCGAGGTGAACTCCACAACGACGACGCCATGTGCGATCCTATCATTGGCCCTTAAAATAGAAATGGCAAACTTAATCTATCACGTATGTTGGCGAACCGAACGTCACTTTTGAGGCAAATACGAGACGGAGTCCGAATGTTCACAAACGCGAGCGATGCGCTGGGACCGAATCACATCCGACGACGAAAAGGATAGTGCCAAAGGTGGCTGAAAATGAGATAGGACATTTCGTCAGGAAGAAGGGCTTGATGAACCCGGTCCCGGGTCGAACAACGCCAACACTAATGCGAAATCGTCAAGGGCTTGGCGAGAACCGTTCCAGTTTCCTTTCCTTTCGAACCGCTCCGCCTGTCTGTCTGACAGGTACCGACCGACGCTTGCTTACCACCCAACAGGAGCAGGGCCTGTCCAGTCGAAATCTTTTTGGGCCGCCCGGATGGCACATTCACGCAGGGGAATACACGCTCGCCACGCCGCAAGACCGGCGCCCGGGGAAGCAATCCGCAGGGCCGCTACTCGGTCCGGAGGATGAAGCGGCAATGAAGCCGGGCGAAGCCTGCCACCCCCGCCCCGTGGGCGTCAAGATCGAGGCAGCAATGCAGCGGCCCCACCCCGAGCGAAAAGAGCGAGGGCACAAGGCAAAGCGAGAAGCTAACCCTGCAGCCCACCAGGGAGGAGCGCCACGAGGTTGGCCGGCCGGGGCGCGGGGCGTGGCGGGCGGGGGCGCTACTTGCGTGGCCGGGGCACAACGGGCCGCGCAAGCTACCGGGCGAACCCGAGGCGCCCTTCCAGGTAGCCCCCGAGCGGGCGGCAGCAATGTCATCCCAAAGAAAGAAGGGGGCGGGCCGGCCCGGTCTGTACGTCAGCGATTTTTGGTCGCGGGCCTCATCCGGCTCTTACTTCCGGCGCGTGCGCCGGCCGACTGACCACGAGGCGCGCTTTCGCGCCGCCAAATTCACGCACCACGCGCCGCGCTGACGCGCGAGCCGCTGCCCCCTGGCCTTGGCCACGCCCTCGCCTCGGGGCGCCTGGCGCGCACGAACCGCTGGCGGGCCTGGTCGCTCGGCGTTTCCCACCGGGGCCGGGGCCTTGCGGCGCCGCGACTTGCGGGGGCGCGAACACTGCACGCCGGCCGGCCGCTGCCGCGCCGCGGCGCAACGGGCGCCCGAATCCTTGGCCCTGAATCGCCTGCGCTCGAAATTGCAGGCCGCGGGACTACGCCCGACGAACCTAGCAGCCCCCGCACGCTCTTGGGCCTGCGCACCCTATTTCTCAATTGCCTTGCTCACTGTTCAATGATCTTCGCTCGCTCTGAAAAGGCAAACACGTTCGAACAACAGCTGTCCGCTTCTAAACTTCATCCAGCGATAAATTTTCCTTCACCAGGCATTCTTCTGAATCTGACTGGTCGCTTGCCGGTAATAGCCAACTGAAAGGAAAAACTTTTGTTGCGTCTTTATCAACAGGTCGCAATTTGTGCACTCTGTATTCCTGGTGCCACTCATTCATCAAATTCACGATGCTATAATCGAAGTTCTCGGAAACAAAAAAAGTCGAAAAGCTCAAGGGGCCCAGCGGCCGCTACTAGAATCTATCTTCTTCATAAACATTAGTTTTAGGGTAAAGCGCCAGAAGTTCTGGAAACAATCAGTGTCAGAACTATCGGCGGAGGAAACAAAGAAAAGCTCTCGCTAACGATAATAGTGCTCTTGCGTTGTATTATCAGGTACTGAAATAACAGAAAACCAAAACTAGAAAAAGCTCAAGTGTTCGCAGGGAACAGCAGATTTTCGAAGGAAATCTGCTTTGATCTCTAGAGAAACAGAAACCCATGCCTCGACTGCAACATGGCGGAAAAATTGGTGCTGAAAAGCTACTGTAGAAGAAAGGTATAGACAAAGTCAACACCAAAATCGAAGTTCTCAATGGAAAAATTCATAAGTTCTGAAAAAGTTCTCAAGTTTGAGACGAGATGAGGGACTGTGAAACAATAACGCAGAAAGCGCGTTGCTGTCAACCAAAATCTTATCAAAGCTATAGGGAAAGAAACAGCGGAGCAGGTAGCTCTTCACGCTTACGCTACCTGTGCTGCTCACGCATCAAACATTTTCCAAAAGGTTTTTCAACATTGTTAGTGTAGAAGTAGCAGCTTCAAATTCATTATTTTTCAGTCCAGTAGTGGTAGTACTAGATGATCTAGATCTGTTGTAATTTTCATTTTCAGTGTTTCTTCTTACTCTTAGTCCTAGGATTTTACTTATTACTTTGACTTTTGTTCATTGAGCTCAAAAATTTTCAATGAATCCATTTACCTTACAAACCCTCCGACCCTTCTTCAATCGCACTGCTTCGGTAACAAATCCGCAAACGACAGCGACGTGAATTTCAAATTTCCATTCGCCCCTCCTGCTGCGCTACTACTGCTGCTGCTGCTCCCATTCCCCGCACGACCAGAACCTCCCGCATGATTTCCAACCATCTTCTTCCCGCATTTCGGGCATTTCGCCTCCGCTTCCCTTCCGACGTAAAACTGGTAAAACTTCCCGCAGTTCTTATTCTCGCACTTGTGCACCCGGGCGGTGTGTTTCACGTACACCGTTTCGCCCCGGAGCTGGAACGGGTTGTTGTATCTCGTGCTGGTCGGTGTTAAGCAAGAAGTTAAAGGGTTATTTTGCTGACCATTACTCGTCGGAAAGATCCCAATCGCGGAGTTCAGCTTCTGGTTCACTTTCTGCACCACGTTGGAGAAGAATTGGGAAACGGAACTTTCCGTAGAAGTGGCAGAAGAGGAAACAGCGGAGGTGTTCAAAATGTGGCTTTCTTGGTCGAGTCCGGAGGCATCATTGTTGCGGTTCTCACTGTCAAACACATGATCCGCTTCCCCGGTCCGAATCAGATTCAGATCTCTCTCCGGCGTGAAACAACCTATCGAGCTGCTGTCACTAGAGGACGTGGAAATGTCAATCACACTGTTCACCACAGCGGTGGGCGCAAAAGACGTGCTGCTACGCTTCACGTGAATTGGCAATGTGTGCTTCACGAATCGTTTTACTTCACGTCGGGATTTGCGATCAGGGTCAGCACGACGAGATGAAGCAGCGGCCGGTTGATGAACATCTTCAGCTTCTTGGTTTCCTTCATACAGCTTCGATTGCTCGGATTGCTCCACTGGTTTGTTTTCAAAAACGACTTGTTCATCCGAAGAGTTGTGACTGCTGCCCACCTTGTCTGCTTTGTCATCTTTCTCCGGCGAACTGAGGCGTAAGAACGCGGTGTCCACCACCTGATCCTCATCGTCTTCGTTATCAAATGCAAAAATGTCTGGGTCCTCTGGAAACTTCTTGTGATGCGAGTTTGTAAATGGTGGGCGCATTGCAATACGCAGACGCGCATGACAAGTTTTCGAGCTGCTCCTGTGTGTTTCGCTTTCCACATGACAAACTGCATACTTGCATGACAGTCAGAAGAGAGCGTTTTTATTTTTTCCTGCTCATGCATTACAGATTTAAGAGTCATGTGAGACAAGCATGACAAACTTTCATTCTTCCAGACCCAGACATATTTGCAACGCATATTCGTCAATCGGCTCCAACGCCTCTCCCTTAGCAACAGACGTGTTCGAACACATCGAAATCTGTTCCTGCAGCTTCATTGTCATTCCCATTTCCGCATGACAACTACTACTCTCCCCGACTGCAGCTCCCATATCAACCGCGTGCTCAACACCGATCAACCGTGGCGAGTACTGCGGCAGGACCGGGGAGATGGTGAGAGCCGAAATCCCGCCGAAGTTTGTCATGTAGTTGTCTACTTCCATAGTTGCAACAGGTGGCGGCTGCAGCTTCTTTTCCGCCCCAGATTTCAACATGGAATCTTCCTTCTTGATGTTCGCATCATCTTGCTGTAGTTGTTCTCCTAGTTGCTGCTCTTCCGACTCCGCATTATGAACTGCAGAAGTATCGCACTCGTATAAATCGCATGACAAATTAGCTCAGCATGACAAATGAAATTTGTCATGCTGTTTTACCTTGGGATGAAGATTTGTAAATGCATGACTGCGATTACTACGAGTACGATACTTTTGCACAGGATACGCATCGGACAGGGACAACGGGCTCAAATTTCCCTCAATAAACTTCGAGGAAGAATTCAGAATCCGGGAACAGTTCTGCTCCAACATCGCGGAATTGAGGAAGACAGATCCCGATCCGTAGTTGCTTTCATAATTTTTTTCTTCCTTGTTCATCATCACCGTCTCTTCCTGCACCTTCGCAGCGGCTGCCGCGACTTGCAATCCCGAGTCGTCCTTATTGTAATCCACTAGTAAAGACGAAGATTTCTCGTTATTTTCCTCCTCTTCCTATGGAGAGAAAAAAGTTTGTCACAGTCATTAAGTTGCAGGCTTTGCATTACAAATTTTTTTTGCATCACAACTTCTCCTTGTATTGCAGAAACACGACTAGGGAAATTCCTTATGAGTTGTGGCTGTGATGCATTTTTACGCATGACAGACAGTTTTGTCTTGCAAAAATGCCCATGAGTGATCGTGACGAACTTCTTTCTTTTGATACTTCCTCCGGATAGTGCAGTAACGGCGACTCCCCCAATTTCGACAAATTGAATTTCCCCCCGCCCAAATCAGACCCGCTGGAGTAACCATCTTCATCGTCCACCCCACTTTGATTCAACATAGATTCATCCACCGGGCGGGTGGCAGTGGTCGGGAGCTTGGAAACACCGGTGCCGGTGGTTTCATCTGCCGGCTTCGACGCTGCAAGAGCGGTTGCTTTCAACTCACCCATGACGCCGCCAGTGAAGGCAATCTGCTTCTTCCCGACACTTCCCTTCGAACCGCTGACTACACCTGCGCGCAATCGTTGTCCCGCAACCGTCTGCCGCATCATCACGTCGTCATCCGGAGACGCAGCACCAAAGTCTTCTGCAAGAAGTGCTAGTGGTGCTGATGAAGCCGTGTCTGGTTTTTGCTGGGACGACGCAACTAAGATCTGTTCTTCGGATATGACTTGTTCAACGTACCCAAGCGATATCGTACCCAAAAATTTTTCAAAAAGGAATAACTACCCATACAGTATACTAATAAACTAGCTAGTTACTTTCGCTAGAAAGATAATGTAGCTAGTTAAGCTCTATATAGTTGAAGCATCCACCGCTGGAGAGTACGACCCAGTCGCTCTACGGCTTCGCCTCGGGACATAACGTATGGGCAACAACTGACGCGCCGGGATTTTTTCGGCAACATTCGTCGCCTGCCCGGGATATGTTCGAACCATGAAAGAAGACCAGCACAGCGAGAAGCTCGGGCAGGCGGCTTTTCCAGCGCTTGCAGGGGCCCGGCTGCAAGCTTCTACGCCTCCGGCCAACCAGCCGCGCGACCATCCCTCTCCCCCAATGGCACAACGGGCGCCGGCTATGCACACATCAGGGGGGGCGGGGATGCCCCGCTACGATCCCCTGCCAAAGGCACTCGTGGGCGCTTTCCTTTTTAGCGCAATCCCGGCGTTGTGGTCAGTTTTTCACTCCCCGCTACAGGGGGATGTCCAGGGGGGTAGGTGATCCCCCTCCTGCCAAGGAAGGCCGCAAGCTGCCAGACGAGAGACGGATATGCAGTGGGGCTATCCTGTGGCAGTGCCCCTGCAGGAAATCAGAACACGCACAAGAATGGGCAGCGGCGGCCCAAAAGCCTGCGCGCGCTAGATGAGGGCGCGAAGCATTTCCACGCCCTTCGGCTTTTGAATTATACACGGCCCCGCCCGCCGGTAAGGCTACGAAATTGCTACGGTTTGACAAGCGTCCCCGGCTCCGATTCGAGGCGAAGCCGTAGAGCGACTGGGTCGTACTCTCCGGCGGTGGATGCTTATTATAGCTGCATTAACTACATATGCCTTAAGTAACTACCTTAACAAAATAGTTAGCTTCTGCACTAGATAGTTTGAGTTTTTATACTAAAAAAATTTTTTTTGGGTACGATATCGTTTGGGTACGTTGAACAAGTCATATCGGACGAGGTGGAGTTATGCTCCTGCACAATCGACTTCGATAGGGTTGAATTGGGGTTAAACGAGCTGTTGAAGATTGTTCCCTTGTTGAGCCTTGATTTGCTCTCGTCGTCGCACGAAGACAAAAAATCGCCGGAAATGTTGTCTTGATTTTCCTTTTTGCTAGAAGAGGAGTAGCAGAGATCTTCGGCACTGTTGGCGGAAGAGAGCAGGTGGTTCGGGGGAGAGGCGTAGTTGACTAGGGTGGCCTGAAGATCGATTATGTTATCCTCTTTCAAGTACGGGTCTCGGAGGGGAGTGAACTTCTTTGCGACGTTTTCTACCTTGGAATCCAGCGTATTGTCATCTTTCACGACATCTTCTGGTAAAACTTCCTCGTTTTGGTTGACAAAATTCAAGATCTCTTCACCACTGCCCCGCCGCTTTTCCTGCTTCATTTTCATCAACATTTCCGCAGCTTTGTCCTGCACCAAACTGAGCGCCAGGTTGCTCTGCGAAATAGGGAAGCCGTACGCGGTTTGGAAAGATTGAAAGCGCTCAAAGCTGCTGTTGTTCTTGACCAGTTTCTGCTGTTTGTTCAACTCAGTGAGGGTCAAGTTGTTGCTTTGGTGATTTTCTTTCTTCTCAACGGTTTTCTCTTGTTCCTGTCTCCGCGTCTCGTTCTCAAATGTTGCTGCAAGAGCATGACCAGCACCTTGACCGGTAAGCGGCCCGGTGAATTTCCTCTCAACAGCTTCGTCGTCCGCTACGAGAAAATCACCCCGGAAAACCGTGGACCGCTTCTTATTCTTATTTCCCGTCAAACCATTAACATTCTCGCTGAAGAGATTCCCAGTATCCAAAGCGTTCAAAAACGAGTCGTGCAAGTTGTCACCCTCCAACAAATCGCACCGGAACGCGGACTTCATCGCCTTGGCGGTTTTGATCACGGAACTCAAGCGGCCGCTATTCACATCCGGAAACAAACCAAGCGTGCTAGAACAGTCCTCCGAAGCAGCTTTCTCCTCTTCAAACAACTCGCCTTCCGTATGCGCATCGGGATTCGTTTCTTCCTCATCCGCTTCTGCTTCCTCGAGGAACAACTGGCTGCTCTTCTCATCTACATTCACGGCTCCGTAGTTGTCTTGCTGTTGAAAGGAGAACTCCTTCTCGGAACAGAACTCCAAGATGTTGCTTTCGTCGTTCAGTGCACCAAGTTGCGAAAAACCGACTGCATATCCAGTGCAAATATGTCTGGGTGTGGAAGGTTGCATCAAAGACAAAGTTATCACACTGCATGAAAATCATGCAAGTAAGCAAGTCCGCGCTGCATCGAGCAGGCATGTGCCAAATGATTACCGAACAGCCGCCCCCTTTGTTTTGCAAGGATTCTCGGGAAAAAAGGACGGCACGAAAATCATCGGGCGCGGGTCTGGAGGTAGCTGAAGCCCAGGAGCCTGCGCCACAATCGCGAGAATCTGCCAAGGCTCGCCCCCTTCCCTCTGGAAGAAGCTGCCCGCGCCAAGCTGAAAGACGCAACCCGGAGGGAGAATTTTTGCGAACTTTCGCGCGACACCAAAACCATCAGAGGCGGTTTTGGACGTGGCTGAAACTCAGAAGTCTGCGCCAAAATCGCGAGAATCTGCCAAGTTTCGCCCCCCTCCCTCTAGAAGAAGCTGCGCCAAGCTGAAAGGCGCAACCCGGAAAGCAAATTTGTGCGATTTTTTGCGCGGCACGAAAATCATCAGCGGCGCTTTTCGACGTGGCTGAAGCCCAGAAGTCTGCGCCAAAATCGCGAGAATCTGCCAAGTTTCGCCCCCCCCCCTCTAGAAGAATCTTTCTGCGCCAAGCTGAAAGGCGCAACCCGGAAAGCAAATTTGTGCGAATTTTTGCGCGGCACGAAAATCATCAGAGGCGGTTTTGGACGTGGCTGAAGCTCAGAAGTCTGCGCCAAAATCGCGAGAATCTGCCAAGTTTCGCCCCCCTCCCTCTAGAAGAAGCTGCGCCAAGCTGAAAGGCGCAACCCGGAAAATGAATTTGCGCGAATTTTTGCGCGGCACGAAAATCATCAGAGGCGGTTTTGGACGTGGCTGAAGCTCAGAAGTCTGCGCCAAAATCGCGAGAATCTGTCAAGTTTCGCCCCCCTCCCTCTAGAAGAAGCTGCGCCAAGCTGAAAGGCGCAACCCGGAAAATGAATTTGCGCGAATTTTTGCGCGGCACGAAAATCATCAGAGGCGGTTTTGGACGTGGCTGAAGCTCAGAAGTCTGCGCCAAAATCGCGAGAATCTGTCAAGTTTCGCCCCCCTCCCTCTAGAAGAAGCTGCGCCAAGCTGAAAGGCGCAACCCGGAAAATGAATTTGCGCGAATTTTTGCGCGGCACGAAAATCATCAGAGGCGGTTTTGGACGTGGCTGAAGCTCAGAAGTCTGCGCCAAAATCGCGAGAATCTGTCAAGTTTCGCCCCCCTCCCTCTAGAAGAAGCTGCGCCAAGCTGAAAGGCGCAACCCGGAAAATGAATTTGCGCGAATTTTTGCGCGGCACGAAAATCATCAGAGGCGGTTTTGGACGTGGCTGAAGCTCAGAAGTCTGCGCCAAAATCGCGAGAATCTGTCAAGTTTCGCCCCCCTCCCTCTAGAAGAAGCTGCGCCAAGCTGAAAGGCGCAACCCGGAAAATGAATTTGCGCGAATTTTTGCGCGGCACGAAAATCATCAGAGGCGGTTTTGGACGTGGCTGAAGCTCAGAAGTCTGCGCCAAAATCGCGAGAATCTGTCAAGTTTCGCCCCCCTCCCTCTAGAAGAAGCTGCGCCAAGCTGAAAGGCGCAACCCGGAAAATGAATTTGCGCGAATTTTTGCGCGGCACGAAAATCATCAGAGGCGGTTTTGGACGTGGCTGAAGCTCAGAAGTCTGCGCCAAAATCGCGAGAATCTGTCAAGTTTCGCCCCCCTCCCTCTAGAAGAAGCTGCGCCAAGCTGAAAGGCGCAACCCGGAAAATGAATTTGCGCGAATTTTTGCGCGGCACGAAAATCATCAGAGGCGGTTTTGGACGTGGCTGAAGCTCAGAAGTCTGCGCCAAAATCGCGAGAATCTGTCAAGTTTCGCCCCCCTCCCTCTAGAAGAAGCTGCGCCAAGCTGAAAGGCGCAACCCGGAAAATGAATTTGCGCGAATTTTTGCGCGGCACGAAAATCATCAGAGGCGGTTTTGGACGTGGCTGAAGCTCAGAAGTCTGCGCCAAAATCGCGAGAATCTGTCAAGTTTCGCCCCCCTCCGTCTAGAAGAAGCTGCGCCAAGCTGAAAGGCGCAACCCGGAAAGCAAATTTGTGCGAATTTTTGCGCGGCACGAAAATCATCAGAGGCGGTTTTGGACGTGGCTGAAACTCAGAAGTCTGCGCCAAAATCGCGAGAATCTGTCAAGTTTCGCCCTCCTCCCTCTAGAAGAAGCTGCGCCAAGCTGGAAGGCGCAACCCGGAAAGCAAACTCTTGCGAACTTTTGCGCGGCACGCGCGTCATCTATCGGAGGCGGTTTTGGACGTGGCTGAAGCTCAGAAGTCTGCGCCAAAATCGCGAGAATCTGGCAAGTTTCGCCCCCCTCCCTCTAGAAGAAGCTGCGCCAAGCTGAAAGGCGCAACCCGGAAGGCAAATTTTTGCGAACTTTCGCGCGGCGCGAAAATTATGGGCGGCGTTTTTGGAGGTGGCTGAAGCTCAGGAGTCTGCGCCAAAATCGCGAGAATCTGCCAAGTCTGCGCTGCTCCTTTACCGACTTCTTGAAGAAGTTGAGAAGAATTCCTTATGCAGGATAGGCATGACAGAGATCCCACAAAATTTGTCATGCTAGGCGCTGCAGTCCAGACCTCATGTCATGGGTCACGAAAAACCTAGATGACAAACCCTGCACTCTTCCCGACCCAGACATATTTGCTTTCGATACGGCAAGAGCATTCGCGATTTCACCTATGTCGGAGGAAGCGTTCGAAATTGCGTCGAACTGGTGTTCTTCTTCATCTCCTTCTCCTTCTCCCAACGTGGCGGCCAACATTACGCTCTTCCACCCTGCAAACGCCTTACCCACAGTACCTCCTCGCAATAGGAGTAAAGAAACCTTGAACAACTCCGCCCGACGTAATCTCTCCTCGGACAGCGACGCCGGCCTTGTTGCAGCCTTCAGCTGATGACAATGCACTGGACTTCTTGCCAAGCCTTGTAGTTTTTGCTCCATTTGCAACATCCGCTGTTCCCGGCGTTTCTGCTGTTCCCGATGGTAAGCAGCGAATGAATTCTCGTCATTATCTCCGCTTCCCGGCGATTCAGTCGCAGCAACTAGCTCGGTCCTCCGGTCGAGCGCGAATCCTTTGATCGTATCTGCAGTGGTGTCATTATCCGTGTGGGAATGAGCTTCTTCCTCGGTTTTGTGGGACAAAGTCAAGGCTTTTTCCGGCACCGGCCTTCGGTGAAGAGAAGTTGGAGGGTTCAACATTCGCGTGCTGCCCGTTTGTTCATCACCAACTGTAGCAGATTTGCCTCCGGGTACAACCTGCTTTATCAGGTCGCGGACAGAGGAGATCATCGGTCGTGCGGAGAAAGAGAGAGACGCGTTGGCTCCTTCCCCTTGCAGAGGACCTCCATCGTGATGTCCATCTTCGGTATTGAGAGTTCCTCGCGAGGGGTCCTCGTTGAGCGTACGCGAGATCGAGACGCCGCTCTCGGCCTGATATCAGTGTGAAGATTTTTTCAGGATTTTGGTATACAAACTCTGTCATTCCAGATAAGCAAAAGATCGAAGCTTTGTCATGCTGAATAACGATAAAAAGGTTCTATGTATCTGTACCTCCGCCTGCAACTGTTTCTTCAACTCCATGACCGTGAAATTCTCCTCCAACATCTTCAGCGCCATGCTCTGCTGGCGCTGCTGCCGTTCCTGCATCAGAAACTGACTTTCCGATTGCTCGTTCCGGATCTTCACAAAGTCCCGCTTTATTTCCATCTCCTCTTCCATATCGAACCGCCTTGCTTTCTTTTTCCCCGCAGACCCCGGCGGGGTGCTGATGGTGAAGTGTTCCACCGGACTCGAGCTGTTTGGAATGTTGTCCACTGCAGAAGCAAACACTGGCGTTGCTGGGGAAAATGCGCCCGTCTTTTCCAGATCCCGCTTCACATTGATCCTTTCGACCTTGTTGATCCTCATCTTCTCTAAATCGTGCCCAACAGTCTGAAGCCGCTCCTTGATCGTAGATGGCGGATCTTCGCTGTGGGAAGAAGTTGTGCTGTTGTTCAAGTAAGGTTCAGTTCGAGAAGTTATTCCCACACCAGTAAAAGTCCGCTTCATCTTGGCCGGTCGTCCCGGAGCAGCAGGAGCATCTACAATTTTCTCGATGGAAATCAGGTTCTTGATTTTTTCCCTTTCAACAACAACATCGTCCGCAAAGTAGACTGCGCTTTCCGGAATAGACGCTCCTGCCGGGTGCACAGGTGTGATGTAATTCTTCTCATTTTCCTTTTCTTGGGCCAGACCCGCGAAGAGTTTCTCGAAATTCTTGTCGTAGAGGTTCTCCAACGCGTTGTCGTGATCACTAGTGTATCAACTGTAAAAAATGTCTGGGTCTGGAAGAATCCAACTTGTCATGCTGATTTTGGATTCTAAAAAAATCTGTATTGCATGAGCAGCAAAGAGCGTCCAAGTTTTGCTACACGCACAGAGCATTTGTCATGCGGTATAGGCATCAGGAAGCGCTCACAAAATCTGTGATGATAGGGCATGCATCACAGACATCAGGAGTCATGCAAAATGTGCATGACAAACCTGGCAATCTTCAGACCCAGACATTTTTACATTTGGTATGGTTAATTCAGCAGAAAAGTCTGCGCTGTTTTGTTCAGCTTTCTCCGCACTCGGCTTGCAGCTGTCCGGGGAAGAGGAAATAAAACCGCTGCTGTTGACTACACTCTGGTCGTGCAGATGCGCGCCTCCTGACTCTTGATGCTCACCGCCATTTTTGTCCACCACGTCAATGAAAGATCGCTTCGAGAGAATTTTCACGTGCGCCGCCTTGTGGAAGTAACTGGATTTGTTGTTCTTCGCAGACGCGTCGGACAACCCGGCGAAGGAAACAGTAGAGAAGTTGTTGGGGTTCTTTTCTTGCGTGTAGTCCGACGACCCGTGCAGTTTATTCTTCAAATTCTGCTGCAACACCGCCATCACTTTACTCTTCTTCGTCTTTTTCAACACCCGCGGCGCTTCCGGCGTGGAGAAAACGGAGTCGTTTTGCTTCTGGTCCTCTAAATCGACGCTTTCATCAACCCAATCATCTTCCGGAGGGGACTTGTGCTGGTCCTTCGGAATGTTCGTAGCCGCAGTTTTTGGTTTATTCTTGTGCTCGTCGAGCTTGCCGTCGGCACCAGTAGCTCCAAAGAAACCGCCAAAAACCGACGTGTCGATTTTCCCAACTAAAGGGGTTCTTGTTGCAGTCGCCCCAATAAATAAACCGCCTTGAAAAACCGTGTCGATTTTGCCAACATCTAGAGAAGACTGCTCGTCCAAGGTTTCGGAGAGAGGGTGGACCACAATTGCTGCTTCCTTGTCATTTGTTCCCTCCGTAGTTTGTGCATGAGATGAACTTTGCTCTCTTTCCTGTTTCTTCTTGTCAACAACAGCCTTCACAACTTCCAAAAAGTCCGCTCCGGAATAGGACGACGCCCGCGGCCGCTTCTTCCTGTTGTTCTCCTCGTCAGAGGAAATTATCGGTGAGGAAGTAGCTTTGTGTAGCAGTTCGGCGATCGAGGCGGACGAACTGCGCGGTCGCTTGTACAGAATTAGGTTCTTTTTCGACTTGTTCGTTATGTCCTCGCCTTGGTCGTTTTCAACCACGACCGCAACCGGAGCCGGCGGCGGCGCCAACAGAGATGACGCGGGTGCACGGTTTTTCGAATTCAAAGGGTTGAATTTCTTCACCGGGGCGTGTTTTTCGAAGTCGGAATCGGAATCTTCGGGCACGACTACCTTCGGTGGCGCTAAAGCCCTCGCCAAGGTGCGATTTTTCGTGCTTTCCGGGTTGAACTTTTTCACCGGGGCGGAATCGGAATCGGAATCCTCATCTGTCATTGTTTTGCCAGTTGTTCCGTCTGCCCGGGCAGCTGAAATTCCTCCTGCTTTTTCACAAGAAGTAGAGCCGGTTCTTTCTTCATTGCTAGTTCCGCGGACCGGCGTCTCTCCAATAATTTTCGGTGGCGCCAAGTCTTTCGCCAGAGTTCTGGTCGTACTGTTCTTGGGGTTGAACTTCTTCACCGGTTCGTCCTGTTCTATTCCGGACTCCTCCTGCTGAGCAGATTCAGTGCTGGCACCTTCTGCTTCATTCCCCAGCAGTACCTTCGGTGGCGCCAGATCTTTCGCCAAGGTCCTCGTCGTGGAAGAAGCAGGATTGAACTTTTTCACAGGCTCTTGTTGCACGACATCGTCCTTCTCGACGTCCATTTCTGTTTCATCTTCACCCACTGTAACCTTCGAAACTTTCGGCGGCACCAGGTCTTTCGCGAGGGTTCTGTTCTTGGAACGGCCTTGGTCAAACTTCTTCACCGGTTCCTCGTTTTCGCTTCGCTGATCAGCGTCTCCGGTCTCGCTTCCCGCAGAACAGCCTTCTTTTTGATTTTCTC
Source organism: Amoebophrya sp. A120 (assembly GCA_905178155.1). Lineage (NCBI taxonomy): Eukaryota > Dinophyceae > Syndiniales > Amoebophryaceae > Amoebophrya > Amoebophrya sp. A120. The sequence goes on from CAJINV010000005.1 coordinate 4,739,640, forward strand.
CCGCAGCGCTAGCAGCCGTGTTCTTCTTCGGCAGACTCGGCGGCACCAAATCCTTCGCCGCCACACGCGGAGCACATGACTTCACACTTGGTTTCTTCTCTGGATCACCGAACGCCGACATCTCGGTGTCCACTCTGTTGTGCTGATCTCCCGACTGTTCTTCATTTTGCTCTCCTTTCCTCGCCAAAATGCTCCCTAACGTCGGTGGCACCAAAGCACTCGCTTTGACCTTCGCGTATCCACCGCCGCCATCCGCACCACTTTTCTTCTCCGGACTGCAAAACCGGTTTCCCTCGGCATCGTATGGCGTTCTCAAACGTTACACTCTCAACTGTTACATGAATTTGTCATGCAAGACAACCTTAAGCCGCCAGATGATCAAGCTGCTTCGCATGACAAATAATCGAAAGGCCAGACAGAACCTAAATCCATGCAAAATTTGTGATGTAAGACTTGCAAGCTTGCCCCTTGCCCTATTGCTGTTTTTGCATGTTGACAAATTCATGTAACAGTTGAGAATGTAACAGTTGAGAACGCCATACATCGTGGTAACACGTTGTTCCTGCGTCGGCTCCAACGTTCGCATACAGCTTCGCGTAGATGTCGGCTAGCGAGGCAGGCGGCGTCGGCACGAACACCTTCGGGGGGACGGTTTCGGACGCTGTCTGCTTTTTGTTCTCCTTGCAGCCTGCAGTTCGGTTCAGAAACTTCTTCACCGGACCCTCGTTGTCGGAGGAGGAATCGCTCTGGTTTTGTTCCGTATTGTCGCCAGTTTTGCTGTTCGACTGTTGAACACGATCGCCAGCGGGAGAAGAAAGCTCCTTTGGAGTGCCAGGAGCGTGATCCTCCGTTTTCTTCTCCACTGCAGAATCTTTATTCCTACCGTTGGAAGTAGTTTTGTGCTCCATCACACTGCTATCTGCCATACCGTTCAGAACCGGACTCACCCCCCGTTCGATGATCGGATGCACCATTCTTGTCGCGCTGATCGACCGTCGCGCCCCACCGCCTAACACCGGCGGCTTGCCCAGCTTCGGGGAGGGGCCGCGGGAAGTGGAAGCAGTCGTGGTTGGAACGCCAGTCGGAACAGATTTAATTTTCGACGCGTCTTCTTCTTTGGTATTCAACTTCGGAGTAGAGGTGGAGGTCGCTGTTGTGACATTAAAAGCCGCACGCTTCATCTTGTCAACACCAGCGCCAACAGTTGGCGTATTCGGTGCCGATGCCGAGGCGGTGATTCCGACAAAAGCCTTTGTACTCTTCTCCGCGGGTCGGAAACCTCCAGAAGCAGCACCGCTTGCCGGCGTTCCAAAACCAGATCCACCAAAACCACACCCTCTTGCACCAGAACTACCAAGACCCAAACCAATTCCAGCAACACGACTGCCAGGTGTGCGATTGTTCTGCTTCAACCGGTCAAACCGCACGTTCCGTAGCAACTCGCCAAATTTCAAAGTCTCCTTCGTATCCGGATCCAACCATTGATTCCCGATCCCATCGGCAATGGTCGTCGGAATCGTCGTTAAAATAAACAAGGACGGGGTCCAGTCAAAAACAGCAGCAGAAGTCGCGGACGCGCCTGGTCCTGCAGTTATCTCCTTCTGCAGCAGCGGCTTCAGAAACAACGTTAATTTCGAGTTCCGAAAGGGGATGTAGCTGACGGAGGAACTTTTTGTGCTCTGGCGCGCCGCGTGCCCCTGAATGTGGCGGGTGGTCGCGGTTAATAAACCAGAGTCCTTTGTGCAGGTACTGGCGGCGGTGCTCAGGGTGGAAGCGTTCAACAAGTTGCTGTTATTTACTCCCAATAAAGATGAAGATGTTGGCGTGCTTGCAGCAGCACCATGATCTCCTCGTGGCGAGTTGTGGAACTCCTTCGCTTTCACCTTGGATAACTTCTCCACGACCTCCCGCAAGGCGTTCAAACTCAGGTTCTTCCGGGTCGGGGAGGGGGTATGCTGTCGGTTCTTCCCGCCCTTCATCTTCATCACCACTCTCCCCCCGTTCTATGCAAGAAAAAAGCTGCGTGAGTGTAAATCTGTAATGCAGAACACGCAACAGAGTCACGCCTGTCATGCCAGACAGCCATGAAGTTCTCTTTTCGTGTGTGTTTTCCCTTACAAGCCACGCATGATAGGTTTTCTCTGTCATGTGGAGCAAATTTGTGATGCTGTCAGCCAAAGATAGTTACACGAACACAATTTTTTTTCTTGGATACGTTCTGCAGGAAGTTCAAACTCGGGCGGGACAATGGGGAACGGGAACTTGCGGTGGGGGAAGAATCAAGGATGGTCGAGGAATTGTGCGTCGAATGGTAGTAATCTTGGTTTTTCACGTTCATCTTGTTGCCATGTTTACCGGCCGTAGTTGTAGTTCCGGTCGGCAACAAATTCCGTTGCCAACTCCCCAGGTCGACGAAATGGAGTACCGCGGTTGTCGTGTTTGTTGAAGAGAAAGTTGCAGTAGATGAACTACCATTGCTAGTAATTACATCCGGCTTCCCAACATCATCCGACGGCGTCTCCTGCAAAACCGGGGAGTTTTGGTGGATGGAGAAAACCGCGTGTTGCCCCGGAAATTTCGGTTTGTCGAGTTTGCTGTCCCACAAGAGCGACAAAGCCTGCTTGATCTTCTCGCAGATGATGGAAGAAGAAGTGGGGGCTGTGGCTGAAATCGTGTTTGCATCCTCCTCCCCAACTAAAGGCACGTGCCGGGCGTTCTCGAATCGCGAGATTGTTTGGAGTTCCGGGGGTAAAACCGCTTTCGGTTTGTACACGTCGATTTTCTCCTTTATCCTGTGCAAAAGTATCGTACTCGTAGTAATCGCGTTTATGCATGACAAATCTCTTTTTCAAAGTAAGTATAGCATGAGAAATTCCATTTGTGATGCTGAGCAAATTTGTAATGCGATTGCTACTAGTACGATGCTTTTGCATTTCATATCCTTCAAGCTTGTCTGATGTTTCTCCGCGAACAAATCGCAAATCTTTTCGTCCGGCAGGAAGGAGACAAAGGTGCAGGTGAAAGATGAGGTCGTGGGGGCGAACGAGAAGTCGTGTTGTAGTTGCAGTTTATCGCCATCCGCAGATGAAGCCAGCAGCTCTTCTAACTGTTTTAACACCCGCGGGATGATTCCGGAGGAGAAGAATTCCGGGCGGACCGCAGAAGAAGAACCCGAATCCGCATCGGTCGGCATAACAACTTCCTCTGTGCAGGAGTTCGTCCTGGAGCCACGGACTTCATTGCCCGTCGAAAGTAGTAGACTTTCCTCTCCGAACATCAACTTCGTCTTCCCGGTGTGTTCAGCGCCGTAGAGCACAACACCGCTGGACTTTTTCCCCGCGACGAAATCTTGGATATAGGAGGAAATAGCGGCTTCGATGTGGTGGTTCTGTTGCTGTTGTGTGTGACCTGACGGTACAACTCTTTGCACTGTCTCGTCCTCCTGCTCTTCGGCAGCGCTTTTCCCGCCATTCGGGACGGCGGAAAGCACGATGGTGCGGAGAAAATTCTCGTCGAAAGCAGGTAGTTGATCGGCGGGTGGTTGCGATGAGGTGCTGCCGGGTACGGGTTCAGCAGGAGACGCTGCTATTTTTGCGTCCCCGTGCGGCACTCCGACCTTCATGTCGTTGTCCGGCAGAGGCGACCCTTCTGGCGGCGCGGTGGAATTGGTCGTCAAGGACGGCATCATACAGATTGAGACTTAATTTTGTCCAGGTCTGTTGTATCAAGCTGATGCAGCTGAATCAATACCAGACGTCGTTTTAACTTCTAGTAGCAATCAACATAGTATTACCTTTTTTATTTCGCGTTCAACAGGGGAAATCTAAATTTCGTTTGCTTGCCAGAAGTGGTGATAATACTCCAAGGCCTCGTGATGCTTCGAGAGAGCAAAAACGAAGAGCTTGCACTGTTTTACGAGGTGAATAATCACAAGAAGTTTGATTCTCGATTTCCATTCGGTGCCATTTTTCTCTCGATCTAGACTGTCGACCCGCACACCACATCGCTCTCGCGCATTCTAAGACGAAAATCAAAATGCTGCTTCTGGAGACCCTACTTACGCCACGCTTCCAAATTGAAAACGAAGACAAACAATTTTCTTCTCATTTGCAGCTGCTCGTCACTCGTTCCACCCATTTTTTAACACTCTCTCACGAACAGATAACAAAAAGAACAGAAAACCGAGCTTCTGGCTTTGACGCGTGCGTACTGAGCACCAACGATGGGTGGTCCTGTGAAGAAATTGCCAATTTATACATGTCGTGGGAATTGGTGCCCAGAAAGAGCGCGCAGCCATCAAAGCAGCACGGCTGGCAACGATTGCCGCTCGTGCGCAATCTCCCATCATGGTGCCAACCATTGGGCGAGATTAGCAACACACGGACATCGCGATAGCGAGCTAAAGACGTCGGCGGCCTTCCCGACCTGCGCCCGATCGATAGTGGGCGCCGCGTTCCTTCCGCGGCAACAGGGGGCGCGCCAAAGCACCCACACCACGAGCGGACCAGCCCGGCAGCGCGCTTCCTCCGATGGCGGCCGGCTGACCTGAAGGGGGCCCCGCCCCACACAATGGCCGAACGGGCGGCGCTTGGCGGGGCGGCAAAGGCCGGCCCGGCTCGGCAGTGGCGCAACCAAGCGCCGCGGGGGCGTTCGCAATCGCGGGGGCGCCTTCATCGCTCGCACAATTTGAGCAACCAACTGAACATCTTGGCGGCCAAGCTTTTTTGGTTGCGCCTTGCGCCCGGCCGAAGGCGCGCGCGCCCCCCGTCCGTCCTCGCGGCGGGCCGTCTCGTCCCCGCGCAGCGAGGGACGCTGCAACAGGAATGGCGCACGGAAGGCGCTGGGACGAGTCGCGCCCATACTGAGTTGCAGCTGCTGCCTTCTGGCTTTCTTCTTCCTACGAAAAATTCGGCAGCAACGAAAATTATAATGATACTCTGTTCTCCGAAAATTATAATACATGGAGATTTATATGAGGCAACTTTCTTTCGTGGCCAACACTGCTCCACTCGGGCGGAATGCTCGGAAGGACACATCACTCTGAAGCAAACGCCACTACCTCGTAAGGAATACCCAATCCTTGTAAATTTGGTGGCGCTGCTGATTGCAATACAACCCCTCGAGCTCTCTCCTTTTGGAAACACTTTGCCGCCCTCCGAACATGAAGATACAGACGCACGTCGAAGACAGCGAAACACCACTTCTATCTTCTTTAATATTTCCGTGCGTCGTTTATTGCAACTGACGCTTCAATCTCATCTCGTCACCATCACTCGTTTTATCCTTATTTCTGGAACAGAAAAAGAACACCAGAACGAACTGGCCCCGGAAAGGACTGCAAGAGAAAAAACGACCCTGATCAACAGATCAGTAGAAAAAGTGTTAACGACCTAAACCTGCTCGTGGGTATCTTTACTAAATGCTTACATACGCAATACACACACAGGTAAGACACGCGCACGAAGGTGCGCAGCGAGCGCGTGCGGCCAGAAACACTCGGTCGAGCGCAACGTCACGACGGCTAGAGGCGCGGGCGGCGCGGGCCAACGCGGCCGTCGGACAGGGCGTAGGCCAGCCCCACGGGATCGCCCGGGCTGCGCACTGTGACTTCCCACTGGGCAGTATCACTGCGCCCTCTCACAACACACCAAGAGCGGGCTCTGGGCCGAACGAAACAGAGCCCACCCCTACCGGCGGAAAGGTAGGCGGACCGCGACCACAGCCGGCCCAGGGGGGAGTTAGTCGCAACCGCCGCAACGCTGCTGGAAACCCCACCAGAGCCAGCGAGGGGCGCCACGCCATTGCTCTGGCTTTCGGTAGCAGAGCCCGGCAAGCCAGCCGCGCCTTTCTTTGCTCATGACTTCGGCGGGCCCCATACTCGTCTACGGTGTCTTCGCCATGCTTCTTCTAGGTGTCGGGGGCGGGCAGGCCGCGCTCGCCCACTCTGCCTGGCTCCTTGCCGGCGAGCAGGCCGCGTGGCGAAGAGCCAACGGAAACAAGGAAGGGCCACAAAGGAAAGCCCACGCAGACGCTCGCAATCGCGCGCGCAATATAAAAGCGCCACCGCTTCGCCCTTCCGCTCCTGTGTGTTTTGCAGCTTCTGGGCCCCCACAGGCGACCGGGCCGCGTTCGTCGAAGACGTCTGTGAGCACTCGCAACGCGCTCCGCGGAGCCCTCGCATTGTCCGGCCCTCCCATACACAATGCCGAGGCCAGGCGGGGCGCTGCGGTGTGGCGAGCGGACTACGCCACGCACTTCATTGCGTCGCTCGTCCACAGAGGATGGATTCATTGGATCGCTCGTCCGTTGTAGTGTTGCGCCTTGTGTTCACACGATAAAACCAAGATCTCGACCCTCGCCTCAATATGCCACATCCATGACCAAGCACAACTCCCTAAGTAGTTGCGGACAACGCCACTCTTACTCTCATCTCCGCTCCCAGAAAAAACTACTCAAATCTAGAACACTCCGGTGAACAAGAGTGGAGGTCACCGCTTCGCTGAAATCTTGATGCTGCGCAGCAGCTTTGCCGAGAATCAGACTGACAACTACGTAAGTGTTCATTTTACACACACATCAAACAGATGGCTCAACATGTCTCATGCGCACTATTATATCAATCTGGGTTTTCATCTTACAGGCTTTGAGTCTCATCAACTCGCACTGCCGTTCCGCTCCAGGCTGACGAATAAGTAGCAGTTTTGGTCGGTTGATCCTCCAGAAAGTGTACCTAAAACATCAATCACGACAAGGACGCCACACCCACACCATAATTCGATTATGAATTTTACACATGTAATATCCATCGTGCGTAAATACTACTTCCTTCACGTCCTTCTCCTATTATGTTCCTTTTCCCAGAACCCAACCGGCTCGCGATACCGTATCCTCATCCCATCGTCGAAACCCATGTGTGAAGATGCTACGTCGGTAAGTCTTCGAACCCCCGTCCCTCCATGATCGCCACCCACTCGTTTAACTTCCGCAACTGCTCCGTTTTGTGAACTATGCTCTGCAATAAAAGGTCGTGGAATTTATATCGGATGAAGGATTTTTAGGATTGCAATGCTCGCCATGCAAAAGTCTTTAAGTAGAGTTTGATGTCGTGGAACGGGAAGATAGAAGAAGTAAGTACGACCATCAAACAAGCACATCTGTCATGCCGAAGGTGTCATGCAATTCCGATGTCAACCACTCCTGCGTCTACCGCACATGAAGATTCTACGCCTTTTGCAAAAATGCGTATGAAGATCACACACCACATAGTAGTCGTCGAATTCGCGCAGGCGGTGGGTAGCGTCCTCCTCTTCGCTCTCCGTGTTGAATAATTTCAAAAAATCCCTCTCCCCCCGCTGCAACTGCTGATGTATCGCCGGTGTTGCGGCACTGGAGGTTCCCAGTTGTGCTGAGTTGTCTCTGAAAGGATTTGGCGCCCGGTTTTCAACCGATGACTCGTAGGCTGTGCTGTTAAAAAGCGTCGACCTGCTAGAATCTGCGGGCAGGTCGAAGTTGTGCCTCCGAAACGCCATTCTTTGCGTGCTTTCGACGTTCGAGAAGATTTATGCATTGCAAAAATGTCTGGGTCTGGATGATTCCGGGATTTGTCATGCACTTTTTCCAAGCTCCCGGAAGTCTGGAATGCGGCACCTAACATCGCAGGCTCTGCCGCCCTTTCGTGATGCCTATTCTGCATGAGAAATACCCTGTCAGCATGGCCAGAAGGCAGCACCTTTTGCCAGTCATGCAACACAGATCTGTGTACGATCCGCAACTCGCATCACAAGTTCGGATCCTTCCAGACCCAGACATTTTTGCATTTGATAAGATTGTAGCCATGGCATCCACAGGAAAAAAAAAACCAAACACAGCATGACCATCATTCGCAGTCGCATTTGCAGGTTGTAAGTATGACGAGAACCTATAATTGCATCATTATCAATTCATCTACGATCAAACATATTCCACGCTTTCTTGCGGCTGACATCTTGGGTCAACAACTACACAGGATGGTTTTTGATTTTTTCCCAGAACGATAAATGGAGCTCAGCGGCCTGCGTCGCTTATCCAGATACCACTCTTTCCGGTTGATGCGATAGTGGTTTCTATCAAATGCAAATATGTCTCGGTCTGGAAGGATGCAAGGTTTGTCATGCACAGTTTTCATGACTCCTGACGTCTGTGATGCATGCCCTAGCATCACAAGTTTTGTGAGGGCTTCCTGATGCCTATACCGCATGAGAAATGCCCTCTCGCCGTGGCAAAACCCGTACCGCTTTTGCTGTCCATGCAATACAGATTTTTGTATTATTCAAATGCAGCATCACAAGTTGCAACCTTCAGACCCAGACATATTTGCATTTGATAGTTTCCCGGGCCGCGCAAAAACGTGCCATCTTCAGCAGAATGTGGAACGTGATCTCCGGACGGCGTCGTCGTCGTGGATTCCGGTTGTATTTGTGGACCAGTTCCTGATGTTCCTGCTGTCCCTGATGTGCTCGCAGTAGAACCACCGCCGGCAAAACTGGAAATAAAGCTTCTCTCCGAAGCTGTCCGTAACGCATCCATGGCCAACTCGACAGGAGATCTTCTAGAAGTTCGGCTTTGATGTGACTCTGACTGTGAGGAAGCACCAGCTGCAACCGTACTAGCAGTGCTGTCCTGCGTTGTACTATCGGGAAGGAACATCGCAGACCTGATCCACTCCGGATCGGCAAACGGGTTTGGTGTTCCCGAAGTAGTAGAAAGAAGAATTGTGCTCGGTGCTGGTTTGGACAAAAAATTTTGCAACCAGTCTTCGAGATGACCAACATTGTTGCTACTCGTGGTCCCTGCGCCCGTAGAAGTTCTTGATGTTCTTCTGTCAGCGGCTGAGTCATCTTGTGTTTCTTGTGCCACGCCTTGGACACCTGATTCTGCTTGCGCTTCTTGCGCTGTCACTCCTTGCACTTCACCTTCAACCTCCTCCTGGTCGATGAAATTATCAACCAAAGGCAGCTCCGTTAACTGAAGAGACACCGCCTGCTGGGCGAGGATGTAGTCGCGACTGGGTTCATATCAAATGCAAATATGTCTGGGTCTGGAAGATTGCCAGGTTTGTCATGCATATTCTGCATGAGCCACGAAGCCTGTAATGCATGATCTAGCATCACAGATTTTTTTTAGAGAGCTTCCTAATGCCTACTCCGCATGAGAAATGCCCCCTCCGCATAACACAAACTTGACTCTTGTTGCTGGTCATGCAATACAGTTTTTTTGGAATCCAAAGACAGCATTACAAGTTGCACTCTTCCAGACCCAGACATATTTTCACTCCATAGTTCAGCAAACCCCTGCGGTGGGAGGGCGCCGTCTTCGTACTCGAGCAGCTTGACCAAGTTTGTGCCTCGGCGCTCGCGCCGGTATTCCTGCAGTGGCGGCTTGTTGCGTTCCCGGCAGGTCAACGCGTCGGACTTCCTAAGCAAAAACGCCCCACCCCAGAGCTGTCATGGAAATGCGCAATGACAGGAACATTTGCAATGCGCATCTCCATGAGAGACATTTCCAGTCGTGTTCTGGAATTTGTAATGCTGTAAACAGGATGACAAACTGGATTTCTCATATGGCTGCCGCCCTTGCTAACCAGCACTGCGCTGCAGATAGAAACTTGTCATGCACAACTCCCAAAACTTGCAGATTTGTGCTGCAGATTTACCAACTTCACTATGGGGTGGGGATGTTTTTGCTCAGGATACCCGGAGCACCGTGAGCTGCGGCCACGTTGCCCCACCAATATTGCTCTTTGTCGTTCAGGTCTCCTCCTTCTTTGCGAATAGTAAAGTCGCTCGTCACGAGTATGTATCCACTTGGAGAAAGCGATGATCTGGGTCTAGCCTATTTTTCAGAACCTTGTGCTGCTGCTGAGTCGTGGGTGCGTGAAGTACAACTAGAGACGCTTGATTTATTGCAAGCACAGCACCACTCAAGGAGCATGAAAAGCTTTTCAACGTTGTCTCAGTCTCACGACACACAGCACGCATGACAAACGAAACACAAACGGCGTTTTTGCATGAGAGAAGAACAAGTGCCGCTTTGTCGGTCATGCAACACAGATTGAGATTCGAGGTACCGTTCTGGAGCACATGAAAATGCAACACAAGCAAGCGTTTTTGTTTGACAAGTTCAGCTTTTATTACAGACCCATTCCTCTGTCTTCATGTGTCCAATGCCATAGCATGCACACGTCTGTGACCCGGTCCCCGGATGCCTCCTCCTCCCCCGCAGCTTCTTGCCCCCGCTCCACCTCCTGCGCTACTTGACTATCACGACCCGTCTTCAGGACGTGGCCGAGGTCCGATGTCCTCACCGCTTTCGGCCATGCCGCGGACAGCCTCGCCCGTTTCCCCACGGCAAAATTTTTGATCAGCCTCTCCCGCTTCGCATCCCTTTCCCACCCGTTGAAGACGGGTCCGGGGGGGCGTTCAGCCGTAGCAGTTGTGCCCAACAGCCGGCGCATGACCATGCGGTTTGGCAACCAAAATCTCCCTCGTGGCCCCGCCTTCCAAAAGTCCCTGCTCGGAAACACCTGACGCAGCGGCAAGTGGGCCGCGGGGTAGCCACCCTTATGCACTGCAAAAGTATCGCACTCGTAGTGATTATCGCAGTCATGCATTAAATAATCTATCAAGGTAAAGGCGCATTACAAATGGCATTTGTAATGCTGAGCAAATTTGTGATGTCCTTTATACTAGTAAGCTACTTTTGCAGTTCATACCCCTTCCCGACTGGTAAGTCTTCCACGAAACGGTCGAGATAGAAGCCGCGAGAGGCCAAGTATCATGTGTAAAAACGTCCCCACCCCAGAACAACTCTGCATGCTGGAAATGTTTCTCTTTCTCATGCGGAGCCCCATGAGATGCATCCTCTAGCGGTGTTTTGGAATTTGTCATGCTCCAATCAGCATGATATCCTAGATCTGTGATGCTGCTTAGTTAGATCAAACAGCCCTACACTACGAGTCCAAATTTGTCATGCAAAAAAGCCAAAGCCTGTAGAATTGTCTAGCCGATTCTCCATCTTGACTATGGGGTGGGGACGTTTTTACAGAGGATACCAAGGAGTCCGTGTTCAGGGCAACCACGCACCTATCCCCGTTGCTCTCGCGGTATCAAATGCAGAAATGTCTGAGTCTGGAAGAATGCATGTTTGTCATGCTTGTCTGGCTTAGCTCTTAAATCTGTCACGCACGTTACCCAAGAGCTCCATTTTTCTGTGATGCAGAAGCGCAGTTTGTCATGCAGAATAGGCAACACCTAGAAGCTCAGAAACTTGTCATGCTGAGCCAGCATTTGTGGCCTCATCATGAGACGCCACCCAGCATCACAAGTTTCCTGACCCAGACATTTTTACATTTGATACGCGGTACTCCGTGCCAATTTCGGTCCGGGCAATCGGGAACGTGCGAAAACGAAAATCTGAGAGAGTGACAGATTCTGAGTACGCCCGGAAAACCGCTCCGCCGTGCAGGAGGTCCGACGAGTTTTTTCCATCGGTCCCCGGGGCGTTCTCCTGGTGCACTTGGCTTTCGAAAACCGTTTTCAGGAAGGCCCGCATTTGCTCATCGTACGACAGTTCGAGTTCCTCGTACGAGTGTTCGAGTGCCGCATTTTGCACCTCGTTGTACTTGTCCTCGACGACAGCCGAATTCTCTATGCAGTGCAAAGACCGCTGGGTCTTCTACAAGGATCCAAACTTGTCGTGCTGTGTCTCAATCGCACAAAAAGAAAAATCTGTGTTGCATTCATATACAGCAAAAATTACAACCCACTTGCCACACATAGGGCCAATTTCTGATGCGGAATAGTGATCGAGAAGCCCTTGTCGCGCATTCTGTGATGCTTCAGGTTGCATTCCAGACCGTCTTTCGTCGTGGTGTACGCGTAGTTTTACACGATGCATGCCAAACCTTACACTCTTCCAGACCCAGAGATGTACATGAATTTCATATTCTCATCCACAAACCGATTCCCGAACAGCCCCGCTTGCATGTGCGTGGATACTATGGAAGCGACAGAAGAAGAAATCTTCAGCTATAAGATTTATACGTTTTGATAAGGTCGGATCTTGTTCACGCGGGGGCACACGCGGTGGGTCTGATCATAAACGACGAGAGGAAACATCAAAAAGTCAAGTTTAAGACCTATGTAGTGCATCCTGAATGAGGGTTATTTCAAATCGAATGCATGTATGCAGACGTTTGCGGTGGGTTTCTGAAAATCAGACTGTTGTATGCAGTAGCAGTTTTGCGTCGTCCTATATTAGCACCAAACTCCAGTCAAATTGAAAGTTTCCTGTTCAATCATCGCTTCCATACTATACAAGCCTGGTCCCTCGAAATTGGCGCCGTGGTATGCCTCGGCCGGGAGCGTTGGGAGCTGTTGAGATGTGAGCGCAGTATCGAAGAAAATTGCGTCGTGGATGCGTTGGGCGTCGCGCGTATAGTAGTAAACCACCTTGGGGTGCGCAAGTGCGGTCCGTGGAAAAAATCGGAGGCTGGTTGTCAATTCAAGAGACATCAATTCAGCGTCGTGGTCCAAATCGCTAGTGCTTGTTTCAGCAATCGCATTTCCGAGCGCGATTCGGCGCAGTAACAGTGTCCAAAACATGGTATCCAGCATGGCCCTGGCTTTCTCCTCGGTAAACGTGTAAGTCCGCTGGAACTCTGGCTCGATGGAACTCATCCTTTCCAGGTCGAGATCGAAAAAAAGGAAAAATGCGTCCAGGTCCCAGGGATGAACGCGGACTTGCAAAAGGTCTTCAAACATCTTCGCCGTCCGGAACTTCCACGCTAGCAGTTCTTTCACCGACCAATTTGGATTTGCACTGACCCACTGTTTTTTCATAGTCCACCTCTTGGACACGTCCCCGCCAAATCCCCGGTGTACGCGCCACATGGCCGGCCGCACGGTCTCGTCCAGGAAGTCGCTTGTCAGGTAGTCGTTCGACATATTGATCGTCTCATCTGCCGACGTTGTCGTGGAGGTGAACGTGCTAAAGTTCGTCAGCATTCTATCAAATGGAAAAATCGCCCCGCTTCATATTGAAAAGAACGTTTCTGATGCTGGATTTGGATACACAAATCACATCTGTGTTACAGTAGAGGAATGCACGCAGATCCTGAGCCTAGGCGGGGGCCTTTTGGTGTAGGTGCGTAGCATGCTAGACGGCTACCCTGTAAGCCTTACAGCATCACGCATCGCTTCCATAACGTGGCGGACTGCCTGCGTGTGCCTTCTTGCAAGACAGGTCCGACTTGTGGCCACAAATCTGCATCGCAAATTTTCAGATGGATGCGTTTTTAATATAGGGAGGGGGGTGGATTTTTCCTCACAATACATTCGCATCTGAAGGTAATCCCGAACGGAATTTTGGGAAAAGCCGCCAGGCTGGAGGTTGCCGGCCTCTATCAAACGCAAATCTGTGTGGGTTTGGAAGATTGCGAGATTTGTCATGCGGGTCCGGCATGACTCTGCCCTCTGTATTGCGGGGCCGCAAAGAGCTCCTTTTCCCTGTCATTCTTCAAAAACGCACTTTCTCATGCGCAACAAACAACTCACGACCACGGAAAAGACTGGCCATGCTTGGCAGCGCATTAGTACAGTGTGCTCATAATTATTCCCTAACTTGCATCACAACCTCCCAGAGGACCCAGACATATTTGCAGTGCATATCCGCGTCGTAAAGAAGTCTCGGATTTTCCACGCTCTCCACGTAGGGCCCGTACACAATTTCCTTCGGAAACGGGGGCCGCGGCTTCAACCTCGCGTAGGAAAGGTGAATTTTGTCGTCGCGAATGTTTTCGAGAAAATGATGCTGGAGGGTCAGGTTTTTTAGCGCCGTTGGAAGAAGTTGATTGTTCTGCGCAGCTGGGACAGCGGGAGGAGCAGTAGAGCCATCAGCATGCTGAAGATTCTCATTGTCATGCGCTGGTGGACTTCTAACAGGGGGCGTGCTTGCTGGTGTTAATATGCTTCTCCGATTTATTGTCAGCTGCATTTGAAGGAAAGACATGTCGGATTGGATTGCCGCGCCACGCCGTGAAGAACGGTCCGGAAGAACATGGTCTTCATCGTGGACACCGTCATCCCCATTCACCTTCGCATGGTGCACTTTTTCTTCCGCAAGCTCGTCCTGCAGCCCCGTCGAGAGAAAAGAAGCTCGTCCAGCAGGAGCTCCAGCTTGGGCAGAACCAGGCGATGGCGTCTGGGTCTGAAAAACTTCCGGAAGTGTCGGGCCCTCTATCCCAAACTCACTCAAGTCATACCTCTCCGCCAGCAGACTGGCGACCAATACCTCGTCCCCGCGAAACCGGTTCCACCGCAGCTCCTTTTTCAGTTCCTCTGTCAGCCGCTGCGACTCCCCGGACCGCATCGGCGCGGGACGCTCCCCTTGGGTTTTCCCACTGGGTGGGACCCACTTCGCGGGAATTTTGGCGCGGACAGTCGGGGGGATGGCTTTCGGTTTCGGCGGGGCTATAATCTGCGGCGCTTGTTGAGGTGGACTACCTGATGGGGGGGTAGTAGAACTACTACTACCTGGATCATTCGCCCCACCATCTGGTGCCGGTCGTGCTCCTCCATCTCCTCGCTGCGGACCAATCAAAAGCTCGACATCGGGAACAATGCGCCGACTCGGTATTCCTCCACGAGCTCCCCCGGGTCCTGCGCCGCCTGTCGTTCCTCCAAGCGGCTGACCTGGTGCGGGCGCGCCGCCTGGAGCAGAAGCAGGTCCTCCCAGCGCCGGTGCTGGTTCTTGCTGCATACTACCACCCCCGCCGGCCGCGGTACCACCTCCGGGATGAAGAAGAGTTTGCTCCTCCTCGTGAGTCGTGGACGACGTCTCTTTTTTCTCGTCATTTTTCTGTTCCTTCGGTACCGAAAAGACCAACACTAACGTGATCGTCAGTGCAACGACGATCACAGAAACCACGACGGCTCCGACCGTCCAGACCTTCCAGTTTTTTGCGAGCGCAGATGTGGCAGTGGCATGACCTTCCTCGTCGCTGTGATCCTTAAGAACGCGATCCGTTTGGAGATCGTGATACTGGGAGTTATCATAGTCTGCAAGCCGTTTCAGAAAGTCGTCAGAGCGTTTTGCTTCATCATCCGGTTGTAGAACAAGTTCTTGTTCCTGTATAAGATCTTGCTCGTCACCAGCATCGGCGTTCTGCAGTTGCTGCTGTTGCAACAGCAGCATCTGCGCCATAGCCAATCCCTGCGGGTTCTGCCGCTGATCGTGCACCGCCTTTAGGGTGGATAGATTTGGAACGAGAAATCTGGATTTTATTTTCTCCCGGGGGCCACGAGCTGACTCTGGGTCACGACCATCTTGATCTTGCCCCTCGCCGTCCTCCTGCTCCGTGCTTTCTTCCTCCCTCACAAAAATCTTCTCGACCACTTCCGGCCTGATTTTTGCTTTCCTGCAAGTCTTCCAGGAGAAGTCAGAGCCACTCATCTCCTCCAAGGCGGTTTTGATCTCTTCCGCGGATATCCGCTTTTTCGGGTCTTTCACGAGACAGTGCTGCAGAATACCGTTCAAGTGCTCGAACTGCAACTGACTTTCCTCGGGCAAATAAACTGTAGTTGTTGTGTCGGCTTTTGATTGTGCTGTTGGGGTTGTATGATCTGATCGTCCTCTTGCTGGTCCATCTGCGACGGCATCAGGCGCGACGAAGTTTTTGTGTTCTCGAAGTAGGTCATCAGCGTCGTCGTCCTTCGACGTCTTTCGGTTATTTGTGCGTGACATTTTCTCTAGTACTTCTAGAGGTTCAACGTGTGAAGAGAACTGTATTAACTTGGATGGCGGGGAAGTGTAACTTTGCTTTTCTCTGCCACCTGGTGCCGTTTTTGCCGCGGAATCTCGCTGGGACCCTCGGGAACGCGAAGATGGTATGCAGAAAAACAAAATAAAACCTTCGTCAATGATGAGATGAAGTACACGCACTCTTTAGAAGTGCAGCCTGTACTTACACCAGAAATATATAACGCGCCGTTCTCCTAGACGTAACAGGTTCTTCCTGGATCTTCATACACAATCGTAAGAAACGATGAATATGAACCAAGCAAAAAAACGGACACTCATCTCCTGGGATTTATGCGTACTGTAATGTCACATCAAACATTCATGCCTCGGTCGTGCACGTGTCGCAGAAACTGCATCTACACAGTAATCGTCATGACGAAAGTAGATTTTCTCGTGCGGATAGATGACGCATGATCTACTTCAGCCCCAATGCCAGAAGTCGTCCCCACGTTCTTCGAGGGGGGTATCAAAGTGCTGGCCGTGCTCTGGAATTCCAAGTGCTGCTCGTTCTCTATAATAGTGGCCGGGTAAAAATCTTCTTCTTGTTTATCGGAGTTCTTTTTGCTATTTGATTTCGACAGCAATCCCGCCTGGCCGCTTGAAGAAAGTGTAGGCCTCTTATGTTCCTCGTCTAGTACCCGTTCCACTTCTTCTATGGGAAATCGCTTGACCTGCGGAAACTGAATCACCAAGTCCGGATCTATCACCGCAAACATAACCCGATTATACCCCCCTCCGGCGGCTCCGCCCGCCTTGGAACTCAATCGCATCAGGTGCTCGAACGGCGTTCGTAAATGGATCAATTGGTACAGAATGATCCCCAACGCCCAGCAGTCCGTATCAAATGCGAAAATGTCTGGGTCTGGAAGAAGCCGCATTTTTGCCATGCTGTTTTCGCATGACACAAGAGGTTCGGCATGGAAGCCCCTAGCATCACAGGTTTCTACATCAAGGTTCCGCAATGCCTAATCTGCATGATAAATCCCTCATTTTCTTGGTGACAGGAAAGGGGCAGCTTTTGCCTCCTATGCATGAGAGATTTTTCTGTGTTCTGAAATGCGCATCACAAGTTTGCATTCTCCCAGACCCCGACATATTTGCAATTCATAGTCCGCCGCGGGTCGCATTTTCAACAGCTGGTCCGCGTTTTCCAAGTTTTCCGTATCAAAATGAAGAATCCCCCCTCCCCATATCAAAGCGGAAACCTGTGACGCGGGATTTGTGTACACAAATCACATTTGTCTTGCAGGAAAGCACTGCTCGCAGATCGCAAGCCTAAGGGGGGGCCTTTTGGTGTAGGGGCCTAGCATGGCAGACGTCTGCCCTGCAGGCCTTGCAGCATTACAAACGGCCTGCATATCGCGGCGGACTCTCTGGCCTTGCAAGACAAACAGGACTTGTGGTCACAAATCTGCATCACAAATTTGCGGAAAGACATGTTTTCAATATGGGGAGGGGGGATTTTTCATTTTGATATTCCGGCTGGTAAAAGCACTCCGGCGCCATGTACAACAGCGTCCCCGCGTGGTTTTGCCGAGTCACATACGACTTCTCCTCTGCAAACTGCTTCGCGAGCCCAAAATCGGACAGTTTTATCTTCACATGGAAATAAGACCGCTTCATATGATTTTCGAACGTCGGTGAACCTCCTTGATCGTCCACTAGAGGTTGCTGCACGTAGTCCGCCTCCACGTTGGAGTGGAAAACGAGGAAGTTCGCGGGCTTCAAGTCAAAATGAGCGACCTGCACGCTGTGGATGAAGGCGACGGCGTCCACCATCTGGGTCCAACAATGGAGTAGAAGTGGCAGCGACATCCCCCCGTCTGGAATGTTCATGCTGTGATAAAGCGCTTCGATGGTCCTCTCCGTCTTCTCTGAAGTGAAGTTATCGACTTCTTCCAGCGGTGTTGACGGTGAGGTTTTCGTGTTACTGCTTTTACGTCCCACCTCAGAATTTTTCATCATCGTCTTGCTTCCCTTCTTCGTCTTCGTGTATTTCAGAAACCTTTTCTGGTATTTCGCGAAGTCGCAGTCGGCGAGCTCGAGCAAGAGAAACATTTTCAAATTCTCCGGCTCGTAGTTGGCGCCGTAACTCTGGATGATGCAGTCGAGCTTTTTCGCGTTTAATTTTTCCAGGATTTCAATTTCCTTCACATACGCGTTGTACTGCCGCTTATCCTGCGCGGAGACCGCCTTCAGCGCGAATTCCCTTTTGCCTATCAAATGTAAAAATGTCTGGGTCTGGAATATTCTGAGACTTGTCACGCAGGTTTTCCATGGCCCATGATGTCTGTGATGCATGCCCTAGCATCACATATTTTTTGAGGGCATCTTGATGCCTAGTCCGCATGACAAATGTCCTCTCTGCGTGGCAAAAATTACATTCTCTTTGCTGCTCATGCAATACAAGTTTTTTTGGAATCCAAATGCAGCATCACAAGTTGCAACCTTCCAGACCCAGACATTTTTGCATTTGATATTGCCCCGGGTCGCGCGAAAAACCTCCGCGCTGCCGCCTCGCCCGAGAAACTCTTGGACGAGGAAGCTGCCCTGAGAGATGTGAAACGAGCTGTTGGTGGTGATCAGAGTCGGTGGTGATAGTTGTTGTACAACGGGTTCAAGAACTCGTTCATCCAAAATAGCAGGAGGAGGCGCAGCTCGCGCTTGATTACTCCCGAGAACACCTGTAGACACTGAGGCTTTCCATTCTTCATTTTTCCTGTTGAGTGATAAGCCAGAAGAGGTCCGCGACTTCTGCCCTGTCGAAGTGGTAGACTTCTCAAATTTGTAACTAGGCGGAGGTGGAGTGCCAGTCGTGGTTCTCCCTTTCGTTCGGTTGGTTGCTGTGCTGGAGTTATTTCTCGTCGTCGACGTCGATTCATAATTTGTTGATGTCGCTGGAGGTCGGTCACTAAAAACTTCATCACGGTCGCTCCGTCTTTGTTCTGCTTTTTCCCTTCCTCCAGCCCGTTGTCCCCCCGGCGTGTTCCTCGGAGATAAAGTTGTTCCTGTCGTGTAGTGGTACAGATCCCCCACGCGCTCGCCATTCTCATCGCTGCTGCTGGTGCTGAGCAAGGTCGGAAACTGCTCGTAGTTGACGATCATGTTGTTGGAACTGTGGGTAGTTGTTACACGGGGGCTGGAGTTCCTTCTGGGATCGCTGTTGTAGCTGTCGTTTTTACCTTCCTCGTGCTGGTCCGGAGGAGGTTGTAGTGGAACCTGAGCCACTCGCTCTGGTGGTAAGAACTCTTCTCTCCCGCGCCCATGCTGTCGTTGCTCTGGACCTTGAGCCGATGCACCAGGTCGTGATGACGAAAATAACCGTCCTTGCGGAGCGGGAGGAAGTTGCGAAGAGTCGTCTGTCGCCCAATCCTTCTTCCGCGGTGCCTCGTAGTGATGGTCTTTTTCTTCACCCCCCTGGTGACTCATCACTTTCCAAACCCGATTCTTGCGTTCCGCCTTTGCTGGTAGTGGTGGTGGTGCAGCTGCTCGGGGGTTCTCCTACATTCGCGAGCAGTAGCTGGCTGCTTGATTATAGCCGGTCCGAACCTCTTAAAAAGAAAACATTTTAGTGGCGGATATAGTACTACCTGGTATAGAACCAGTACTCAAAGTGTTTTTGACTTCACCCTATATGGACAAGGACTTGTGATCATGAAGAGGGGGGCACAGGCCCAGCGGCAGGTGCTTCTCTTGTTGAGTTTTGTCATTTCGATCATGTCTACCTACAACGACTCCGATTGATCATCTAAACGAGAAAAGCAAAAGCCATCTTCACGACCAAGTGGCTAGAGATATTCTGATGTCTGAACTAAAACTATGAGTAGGAGCCAAAGTCAGAAAGACTGTATGATAGCAAGGGTCCTCGTGAGAGGTTGGCTGCAAATACAGTGTGGACAAGTCATGATTTAGATTCTTGTCGCCGATAGATAATAATCACCACAACTAGAAGTTGCCCAGGAACTACATCAACTAACTTTTTTTTTGTTTTTATCATCATCAGTAGAACTTTCTAGACAAAAACGTTGATGTGGTAGTCGTAGAGGTAGTGAATGAATAGTACCAAAGAAAACCGTTTCGCAACCGAAGTGGAAAATAGCAAAAGTGAGAAGTTAAATCACTACGTACCGTCGATTGTGAGCGATGACAGACACGATTGCGCGGTCGGTTCCGGTTGTGAAAATTCATATGTGCCGACAGCGAACTTCTCACAGCGAGTGGCCGCCCGATGAATCATGTTCCGAATCTTGCAGACCGAAGGGGAATCTTCGTGTAACTACCGACACCACGATGTATTCATGATGAGTTGGTCCGAGCACTTCTACCTCGAATAGGTGACCACTAGTACATAACTCAGCATCCGATCTTTTGCGACGTAGGACGATATGATCTAGCACTACTCAGTCCGCACAAGCAACTTCTTCCTCCTCATTTTGGCTTGCTGTTTCGCAGATGCGACTCAGCGCAACGTGCGGATTGGCAGCGCTTCCTTTCCAAAAGGCGTTTTTTGGTCAGTCTTTCGCGCCCGACATCTTTTGGCTTGTGCCAGAAAGCTGTCGGATAAGAACATAGACAGTCACACGCCGGACTCCGAAAGGCAAAATTCAGAATCCGCAGGGATATGCGACTTTGTGACGCCACGATCGCCTGTCCCGCGACTTGGAAATGTCTAGACATTTCCAGGAAATGTCTAGACATTTCCAGGAAAAGATGGAACTTTTCCGCCTCATCTTGGATTGCTGTTTCGCAGATGCAACTCAGCGCACCGTGCGGATTGGCAGCGCTTCCTTTCCAAAAGGCGCTTTTTGGTCCGCATTTCGCACCCGACATCTTTTGGCTTGTGCCAGAAAGCTGTGGGATGCGAAGGCAAACAGCCAAGCGCCGGACTCTGAAAGGGAAAGCTCCGAATCCGCACGGGACTACGACTTTGTGACGCCACGATCCCCTGTCCCGCGACTTGGAAATGTCTAGACATTTCCAGGAAATGTCTAGACATTTCCAGGAAAAGATGGAACTTTTCTGACTCATTTTGCACTTCTGTTTCGCAGATGCGACTCAGCGCACCACGCGGATTAGCAGCGCTTCCTTTCCAAAAGGCGCTTTTTGGTCCGCCTTTCGCACCCGACCTCTTTTGGCTTGTGCCAGAAAGCTGTCGGACGCGAAGACAAACAGCCAAACGCCGGACTCCGAAAGGGAAAGTTCCGAATCCGCACGGGACTACGACTGTGTGGCGCCACGATCCCCTGCCCCGCGACTTGGAAATGTCTAGACATTTCCAGGAAATGTCTAGACATTTCCAGGAAAAGATGGAACTTTTCCGACTCATTTTGCACTTCTGTTTCGCAGATGCGACTCAGCGCACCGTGCGGATTAGCAGCGCTTCCTTTCCAAAAGGCGCTTTTTGGTCCGCCTTTCGCACCCGACCTCTTTTGGCTTGTGCCAGAAAGCTGTCGGACGCGAAGACAAACAGCCAAACGCCGGACTCCGAAAGGGAAAGTTCCGAATCCGCACGGGACTACGACTGTGTGGCGCCACGATCCCCTGCCCCGCGACTTGGAAATGTCTAGACATTTCCAGGAAATGTCTAGACATTTCCAGGAAAAGATGGAACTTTTCCGACTCATTTTGCACTTCTGTTTCGCAGATGCGACTCAGCGCACCGTGCGGATTAGCAGCGCTTCCTTTCCAAAAGGCGCTTTTTGGTCCGCCTTTCGCACCCGACCTCTTTTGGCTTGTGCCAGAAAGCTGTCGGACGCGAAGACAAACAGCCAAACGCCGGACTCCGAAAGGGAAAGTTCCGAATCCGCACGGGACTACGACTGTGTGGCGCCACGATCCCCTGCCCCGCGACTTGGAAATGTCTAGACATTTCCAGGAAATGTCTAGACATTTCCAGGAAAAGATGGAACTTTTCCGACTCATTTTGCACTTCTGTTTCGCAGATGCGACTCAGCGCACCGTGCGGATTAGCAGCGCTTCCTTTCCAAAAGGCGCTTTTTGGTCCGCCTTTCGCACCCGACCTCTTTTGGCTTGTGCCAGAAAGCTGTCGGACGCGAAGACAAACAGCCAAACGCCGGACTCCGAAAGGGAAAGTTCCGAATCCGCACGGGACTACGACTGTGTGGCGCCACGATCCCCTGCCCCGCGACTTGGAAATGTCTAGACATTTCCAGGAAATGTCTAGACATTTCCAGGAAAAGATGGAACTTTTCCGACTCATTTTGCACTTCTGTTTCGCAGATGCGACTCAGCGCACCGTGCGGATTAGCAGCGCTTCCTTTCCAAAAGGCGCTTTTTGGTCCGCCTTTCGCACCCGACCTCTTTTGGCTTGTGCCAGAAAGCTGTCGGACGCGAAGACAAACAGCCAAACGCCGGACTCCGAAAGGGAAAGTTCCGAATCCGCACGGGACTACGACTGTGTGGCGCCACGATCCCCTGCCCCGCGACTTGGAAATGTCTAGACATTTCCAGGAAATGTCTAGACATATCCAGGAAAAGATGGAACTTTTCCGCCTCATTTTGCACTTCTGTTTCGCAGATGCGACTCAGCGCACCGTGCGGATTAGCAGCACTTCCTTTCCAAAAGGCGCTTTTTGGTCCGTCTTTCGCACCCGACATCTTTTGGCTTGTGCCAGAAAGCTGTCGGACGCGAAGACAAACAGCCAAACGCCGGACTCCGAAAGGGAAAGTTCCGAATCCGAGCACTGCAACTTCAGGTGATCACTAGTATATGATCCAGCATCCGATCTACTCCTGCAACATTCATAGGACGATATGATCATCTAGTGCTCAGTGAGCGCAGTTTTGGATCGCTGTACAGAACGCAGCTTTGGACACGATATGCTGTAGATATGAACATCCAGCATCTTTTTGTTTCGCTCCTTGACACCAGTAACCAAATTGCACCGACCTGCTCGTCACTCGTGGCTAGGAATAGGGACGCGGCCGCGCAAAAGACACCAGATATCGCAATCGCTCGCCTTTGGGCTACAAAAAAATTGGCTGCGACCAGCTATGTTGCAAATTTTCCTTTCACTCGTCCACTCGAGACACTCCAAATGCTTGCAACAATAAGTGGATCCGCAGTCTCCCTTCGAGGTCGTACCAGAAAGTCCTAAAAACGAAGCAGAGCACAATCAATGTAGGTGAAGCAACAGCTTTCTTGCAGTGGAAACGTTCACGTTCCCAGATTGCCACGCGATTGTTGCACTCTTGATGTGCTGCCCCAGCCGACTGGGTTAGCCCCAGCCGACTTGGCGTTCATTCCCGTTCATACACCGGCGTCAAATCAATCGATCTAAGTCTCGGCTTCGGTGGTTATCAATCTGATCTTTCTTACAGGTTTTGGCTTTCATCAATTTTCCAAACCCAATCGGATGTAGCAGTTCAGGCGAAAGAGTTAGTTATATATATATTTTCAGTTCAATCAAGTGTAAAACGCGTAACCAGGTTCAGGTACTCTCCTTACTACTTTCATTTTTCAGTTGAGTTTTCATTCATTAATTTTGTTCTATAGCATTTCGGATCATTGCCATCCGATCGTACAGCATTCAATTCTCCGCCCACTCGCAGTGCGATCTTGGACGCACAGCTCCGTTCGTTCTTGTACGTCCGCTCTTGTTCCTTCAGACCACATCCACAGTATGACTAAACAGTTGTTCTTGTTTACTATTCTTCCGTTGAAGTAAATAAATGATCTGCAGTTCACCATTTCCTCGAGAGTGGTTTGGGTAGCCGTCGTGAAGACCGTCGTCGCGCCCGTACTAAACGGCTCTGCGCCCGTCGTCGTGACGGTGGAATTCCCTCTTCATCAACTGTTCAATCCAAAACCCGGAGCGCTGGATGTTCAGCTTTTTTTCCAGCTTTTTTCCGATCTGCAGGTAGGATTCCGACGGTCTAGCCAGGATGAACACCTCGGGATCCGCCAATCCCGCCATGTCGAAAAGGAAAGTCTGGAACTCCGTCCCGTGCATGTCGCGTAATTCCCGGTACTGCTCCGCGACGGCCTGCTTTTGCTCTACTTATCATATGAAAAACTGTCCAACCAGCAGATTTTTACCGGAAGTGTCTTGCTCCTGTTATTTCATTCTTCCGTGCGACCACGCAGACACTATCACTTATTGTTTTAGTTTTTTCCTTTGCTTCATAGAAAATCAAGAACATCAAGACCACTGCACCTTATGTCTTCTGCTGCATTGCGACAGGTGGCACATGCCATACAGCGGGGCAAGCATTCCATGCACCGGTGGTCAGGTACGTCTCCACCACACGCGCCCCGCGATGGAAGTCGTCAGCGAGTTTCTTCAGAAAGTCCAGCTGCAGTGCGTGCGTATAGCGGTGCTGCGCCGTCTTCTCCCACGTCGCGTATCCAATCTCCTCCACATTGACATGGCATATAGCACAGAAAGACACTAGCACAGTAGCGTTGTACTTCATTGATTTATTCACGGTTTCTTTCGATTCCGCGTGTAATAAGCACCAGTGGTTCACTGCGGAAGAGGCTCAACAGCGCAGAACCCTCCTTCTGGATTTTTGCATGAGTTTTTTCTGTGTTGATAAAGCGCATGACATTGATTGTTTTTCTGTCTACCACCTGATAAAAAATCAATAAAAACGCAGTGCTAGAAAGATTTATTTCTGTGCCAACATAGCGTCCATGCGGTAGAGATATGCGCGGAAGGTCTTGCGCAGCGACTCGACCTCCGCGAGGGTATCGTCCAAGGCCTTGATCAACACCCTGGTCTCGGACAAAGCAGCGGCCGCATCGATCTTGTTTTCTTCTCGCAAGGAGACGCTAAGGCTGTCGAGCCACGCTCGAGAGGCCTCCGAAAACCACTTGTTCGTCAGGGTCATAAGTCGCTCCCGGAAGAGACCGCCAGTCGTCGAGTCGACGACAAGGGGCGGCGGTTCGGCAACACCGGTATTGTTCGCATTTGCTCGCGCAAACATGTTTTTTCCTTTGTGCACCATCCCGACGAATGAAGTGCACTGCTTGGCGAAATTGACAAGACGAAAACCTATGAAGAGCCACCAGCTGCTTGTGCTTGGAAGAACGTTTTTTCGCGTTTGTTACCGCTAGGCGATTTTTGTTTCTCGGCTCTGAAACTTCTCGAAGTTGCTTTGTTGCCATAGGAACGGTCAAGTGAAAGGGACTCGTCCGAGAAGATGACAACTTTACTTTGGCAATTCCCGTTGTTTGATCACCATTCAAAATCGAGAACCGACTCATCGAAAAGAACTAACGAACCCGCAATCCTACGTATTTTTATTTTCGACGACAAAACTTCCGAAATTTTCTCTCCTTGCGTTTATTTCTGTCTTTTGTCGCCGAGCTAGTAAGCATTGTGGTACTCTCCATCTCCGAACAAAACTGAGAAGGCAACAAAACTGAGAAGAGTCAATTATATTCATTTCAGAACAAGTTCAATTGTAAAACGCGTAACCAGGTCCTTATTACTTTCATTTTTGTTATTCAGTTCTTGAGTATCATTTTTTTTAGCATGCGAGAGCGTTCAATCAGGCT
This sequence comes from Amoebophrya sp. A120, assembly GCA_905178155.1. NCBI lineage: Eukaryota > Dinophyceae > Syndiniales > Amoebophryaceae > Amoebophrya > Amoebophrya sp. A120. The sequence continues at coordinate 4,765,000 of CAJINV010000005.1, forward strand.
GCGTCGTGCAGCAAACTATTCCGCGCGGGGGTGGGAATCTCCTCCAGCATGACCTCCATCTCCCAGGCGAAAACAGCTTCGTCATCTTCTCCATCCCCGTCCTCGTCAAGGCCAGCTTCTATCGGCATGTTCTCCAGGATTCGACGTTGTTGCAGTCGGCGTTTCCACAATGTTCGGGGGCAAAGAAAGCTCTGCGACAGCCAGTCCTCGGAGACAACGTTAAGGTCGACAAGAAGGAGAAGCCCGACGTCGTACGCAGTCACCAGCCTGCCGACGATGAAAAAGCCGTACTGCTGGAAATCCTTGGCGAGACCGAGACACACTGCAATCCAAATACTAAGGGGAAAAATGGCGATGCGCAAGTCGAATGCTGTTTGTTCTGCTTCTGCATCGGGAAAAAAGATCCATGTGATACTGTAGAGGGAAGACCAATATGACGCATACATCTCCACCGAAGCATTGGGGTAGAGCAGAAACAAGACGACAGACAGGTCGTCGAACGCGAGGCGCCCAGCAGCGGTGCACAGGAACGTTTTTCCGAAGCGACTGGTTGGTATGTGATGAAGGGTGAGGGGGAGAATGCAAATCCCCAAAATCAAGTCAACAAGAGGAAGATGATGTCGTGATGGGCCACAACTAGAGGAAGGCCGCGGACGCAACAGGCATACCGGCAACGACTTGTCGCTTCGGCTCGTCGGCGGCGGAAACCCCCACATCGCCGTGTAGGCCACGTCATGCACTTTGCGATACGCCTCCACCAGCTCGCCCACAAAGGGATTGAAAAACACGTTGTTCTGGAGGTAGTGCACGGGATCCCTCCATCGGTCATAAACCTCTGTTACTACCCAACCCCGCTCGGAACCGTACAGGGCGAAAGAGGGCCACGCGCCAAATATCTGCTCCCGGATCACCATTTCGTGCACCAAGTACAGGCCCGCTACCATGCAAGCGAACTTTTTGGCGGCTCGTGGAGCAGCTCGGTGAAATGAGGGGTACAGTACGAAGAAGATGAAGCAAACCGTTGCAAATACCGCACAGTTGAACAGTCTAAACTTCCACCATTCGTCTCCGGCGAAGTGCTTGTCAACGATTCTTGCTGCATGCATGTGGGACCGAGCGATGAGCTGCTGCTTTCTCCAGCACGTCTGGGTCTTGTCTTCGAGCTCAGCTTTGTAAATCTCAGACAGGTGCTCGACTGCTACGAAATACAGCGGGTTTTGGAGGCGGTCGTACTCTTCAGCTGCTCCATCGTTGAGTTGTAACTCCTCCACATTCCCTGTGAGTAGCAACCTAAATTTTTCGAGCTTCTTGTTCTTCGTCCCAAACACGATGGCATAGTCTTTGCTCAAAAGGTGATGCTCGATCGCAACGGCAAGGGACAGCACCCGATGCTCCACACGAACAGGCGCGGAGTCTTCTCGGACGAGGAAGAAAGGATCGCGGTAGTGGTGTTCTAGGTACAGATCGCTCCGGTCCGGGACTATGGTGGAGTCGCAGGTTTGGCGGTGCAACAACACCAGCAATCGCAGTGGGTTCACCATGGATGTTCGGTCGCGCCGTCGAGAAGGTGTTGTCGCGTTTTGCTCACGTTGGTAGTGTTGGCGTGCTCAGACCGGTCGTCAGGGAAAACATGAATTAATACCATTAGAACATCTATGGACTTCGAATATGCGTCTGTGGCTGTGCCAATCGATCAGAAACACAAAGAGACGGCACTGCGCTGCGTCTGCGTGAGAATCTACCTAGCTTCAATACACAGGATTGCTACTACAATTCTAAAACATATTTGCATTTTTTATCCGCTACCGCGCACGTGCAGCTGCAGGCAAAACATTTCTGCAGAAAGTGCTTTTTCGCGATATGTGTGCAGCTTCCGGCGCTGAGACGCCTTGCAGCTGTAGTTTCCGGGGAGAAACAGATGAAACTGTGTCTTGCGATTTGCGAGAAACAGAAAGTCTTGCCTGTTCCAATTTGCTCTCGATACAATTCTCGTCTCGATCTCGACTGACGACTACGACGCTCTCCTCATCTCAATATACGAAAATCGGAGCATCGCTGAAAACTGTAGCGTTGCTGCTCTCCTACGATGAAGACAAAAAAATCAAGCTGACCTTTTCCATTTCCTTCCATATCCATTTGCAAGCGGAAGAATAACTCTTCTCACTTCTCGCTTCAACCTTCTGTACTCGATGTCAGGGAAAAAAAAAACCTTTTCCTGCCTTTGTGTTTTCTCCCTTTGTTTTGTCGCTGACTTGTGTTCTCAGCCTTGGAACAAAACCCAGAAGGAAATAAAGCAACGAACTGAAGGGCCCGTCACCCAGCGGCCTCAGAAAGAGTGGTCATTTCATCCGGATTTGTGTATCTCCATCAAATTTCTATTAGACCTTGAACTTCTGGTATCGACTCCATCAAAACTTCCACAAAATCGATTTTACATCCAGTCAGTAAATCTGACGTCTGAGCGGTCCATCTTTCACTGGCACTCGTTGATGATGATTAGTTCACGGGCATTCGTTCAGAAAAGCAAAACTACGTAGAAACAAATAGAGTTGTCGAGGAGGCGGGTATAGAGTATCGAACAAGTGATTCATTCCAGGGGCAAACGCAACAACTAGTTGCTTCCAGAAGTGAAGCCCTCTCAAAAACGCAAAATTTAGTGTGGTCAGCGAACGTAGTGCTGCGAGCACTCCACCTACTTACGTACTAAACACGACGCTCATCGTCGGGCAGCCTGCTGAACGGTATTCCGTGCGGCGGTGGGAATTTCGTCCAACTCCCAGGCGAACAATTCGTCTTCTACCCCATCTTCGGCTCGCATCTGATCTATCATTCCGAATATGCGGTCAAGTTGAACATTCTCATAACGCCGAAGGAGAGGTCCGATGTCGTACAGGGTCATGATCCTGCCGAAGAAGAAACAGCAAAAGAACAGGTCATCAGCATCTCCGGCTCCGCGAACAAAGCCGTGCATTGCCCAGCAGAAAAAGCAGAGGCTTGTCGCAGTGAAAATCCCAACGAAAAGAAAATCGAAGTAGTGATATAAAGAATCTTGACGCCGGCGCCGTCCGCATAGCATCTCGTTCGCGCAGTCGAAGGCAATGACCCAATACGCCCTGTAAATCTCCACCATTGCGTTGGGGTAGAGCAGAAAGAAGACGACAGAAAGGTCGTCGAACGCGATGCGCCCCGCCGCGGTGCACGACAGAATGCTGGCTTTGCCGGAACACTCGGCTGGGAGGTGGTGGAGAATGAGCGGCAGGAAGAAAATCCATAAAATCCAGTCGAAAAGACAACAAGACCACCTGAAGGAAGTAGATCGCCACGGATGCAAGAGGCTTTCCGGCAGTGACATGTCGCTCCGGGTCGGCGGCGGCGGGATTCCCCACATCGTGTAGGCCGCATCATGGGCTTCGCGATACGCCTCCTCCAACTCGCCCACAAAGGGATTGAAAAACACGTTGTTCTGGTAGTTAGCGGGCTTCCTCCATCGTTCGTACACCTCTGCTACCACCCAACCCCGCTCGGAACCGTAGAGAACGAAGGAGGGCCACGGGCCGAAAACTTGTTCTCGGATCACCAGTTCGTGCAGAAAGTACACGGCAGCGAAAACGCACGAAATTTGTTTCGCGGGCCGCGGCTTAGCCCGGTGAAGATACGGGTACAACACGAACATGATGAAACAGACCACCGCGAGCACTGCACTGTTGAACAGTTGAAATTTCCACCGCTTTTTCATCTCGAAGTTCCTGTAAATGGCTTGTTTTGCGTGCAGGTGGGACCGAGCGATGAACTGCCGCTTCCTCCAGCACGTTCCGGTTTTGTTTTCTAAGCGGGCTTTGCGAGTCTCGGATACGTGCTCGACGTCAAAAAAGACGAAAACGCCAAGTCCACTTTTCAGCGTCCTTTTGGCTTGGCTGATTCGCGACTGGCACTGCTCCATCCCAAAGACTTCAGCACAGTCTTCGTTCAGCAACTCATGCTCCATAGCCGCGGCGAGCGAGAGTACTCGGTCTCGAGTCCCATGGACGAATTGGTACTGTTCGATCAGGTCGCTCAATTCCGGAACTAAACTTGAGTCGCAGGTTTGGCGGTGCGAGAGTACAAGCAACCGCAGGGGGTTCATCATTTTGAGGCAGGAGTAGTGAACGACGTTGGGCTGCGTCGAGGAGTTTCTGTTGTGTTCGGCTCAAGTAGGTAGTTGCGTGCTCGAACCAGCTGTCAGCGGACACACCAGATCACTTTTCTTGTGGCTCTGCCAATGAATAAGAAACAGAAACAGTGACGTCGTGTGGCAATATAGATTCAAAAAGGGTTGCTAAAGTGAACATTAATACTTACTCAATAACACATTACCCGTTTGCTTGCACATATAGCTGCGGGCAAAAATTTCTGCAAAAACTACTTCTTCGGGAATGTGTGCTGTTTGTGACGATGAGACGCCTTTTTGTACTACTTACCGCGCTGCCTTTGTTTAAAGATGCAGGATCACGATCAGTCTGCGAGAAATAGAAGCTGTGTTTTCCATTTGTCTCTCGATACCACGTTCGTCTGGATCTCGATTGACGACTACGACGCTCTCACATTTCTTAATTACAAACGAAAATCGGAGCTCTCTGTGCCTCTGCTGCTCTCCGATGAAGACGAAGTCAAGTTCCACTTTTTCATGCATCCATTTGCAAGCGGAAAAAAAAGGAACACCACGACACCGAACTGTCTTCGAGGACACGATCGTGCTCAGTCCAAAACGGGACTGCGGCACGCTGAGTGGCCGGAGTGGTTACGAAAATATAAGCAGGCGACATCAACGCCAAGGAAAGAGGTAGAAAAGGTGACGCGGCGCGGCCAAAAACACAACATACACTTGTGCGCGCGTATCATGGGACCGGCCATTCGCGTAATTCCCTCGGACCGCCGCGCGCGCGCGGGCAAGGTCGGGCGGCCGAAAAAAAACGAGCGCCGCCGCCGCAGCGGCGGGCGTACCGAACACAGGTCCCGGATTAATGGGCCAGCCCGAAAATGCGGACTGTGGGGCTGCTCCACGACGGGGGCAGGCGCTACCGCGCGCCCGCCTTGCGCGGGAGGGCTGGCGCGCCGCTCGGGACAGCGGCGGGGCGGGCGCAGCAAGGCCCTTCCATCCTTGCCGGCGCCCCTAGCATCGACACAGTTAGGGCCCCCAAGAACTAGCCGCCGCCGCTTGCTCTTCCATAGAAGTAACAGAAGCAACACCCTCTCTATCGTTACTTGTTGGAGCACAGAACGAACAGGGCCGACCCAGGCTCCGAGCGCAAGAGCCGCGCTACCCCGGCAATGTTTGCAACCCATACGCGGCGCCACACCGAACCGCATCGGACGGCTTTCGTGTTGGCAGCTGTGCTGGTGCTTATGCGAATGAAATGCGCGTCCATCCGTTTCCGCTGCGCATCGGCTTCATGCATTCTTTTCTGGGAGGGGAGTTGGCCGACTCTCAGCAGCAAACGCATTCCGATTTGGCTGCGTTTGGTTCTAGTTTCTTTTCATCTTCAACATGCAAGGCGTTGAACTACGACGCTCGATGCGCATCCAGTCGAAAATGGCGGGCCCGTCACGCATTTTGATAGCGCGCACACGAGGAACAGCAGGAGGGCCCGCTCGGGCACCGCTTGACGAGGATCTTCCACACCAGATCGGACATGCCTACGCGCCCCCGCGCCATCATGTATATTACCCTCTGCTCAGGGGAGCCAGAGACGGAGTTTTCACTCATGATTGAGTGTGGCATCGACCGCAGTGCTCTATTCAAAAATTGCACGTATAATTTCAACGATGTGAAGCTGCTGCAGATCTTTCTATTTCATAACAAGCCACGACTTGTCATTCCCTCGCTTGATTTCCTCTCCCACCACTACCCAGGCTTCTTTCCTCCCATCTCTGGAACCATCCTTCCGGCCCCAACTCATTCACCGACCTTCCTCGGTTTCTTCTAACCACGTTCTTCACTGATGACGCGCTGCTCTTCTTTCATCGATGACGGTGTCGTCGCTCCAGTGTTCTTGAGATAACAAATAACTTAATATCCACAACACGGCTGGTCGACTCGCCACCAAAGAGAACAGTAAAAACTGGCATCAAGCAAGCACCCTGATAATGCTCAGCTCGCGGGCACGACCACGCACGAGCCCGAGCGGGCGGCTTGGGGCCTTCATTAGTTTCTTCGACACGCCGCTAGCGGCACAGTAGTGCGTAGTAACTAGCTCCAGCCATGTGTAGTAACCGGCTATTGCGGTAGCTGTGGCGGCCTCGAGCGCGCGGCAGCGCAGACAAAAGCGCCAGCAGGCCAGCTACACCCTGGCCGCCGCGGGTGCGCCACCTTCATCACAGCCAGACAGTGAGTCAGTGGCCCTCACATTCCTTGAAGCGCAGAGTGAGACAAGCCTGGGGGCGCAGTCGGGCGGCAGCAGAGAGCCCGGCCCCGGCCCGGCCGAAGGCGAGGCATAAGGCGCGCCACGGGCAGCACGTATCACCGTGCCACACTATAACCGGGGCCCGGGCAACAATTGCCGCCGGGTGCGCCCGGTCCCCCAACGAAGACTGGCAGCCGGCAGAACAGGCCGGGCCGGCTGACTCCGCCCGGGGAGCACAGGGCGAGCGCGCTCCCTGGCCCACGTGAGAGGACTCCGGGGCGGGCAGGCAAAACACTGCGGCGACCCCCGCAGAACGCGAAGCATCTGGCTGCCGCCCCCACTCCCGTGCCTTGCTCTCGGCAAGCATTCGGAAGAGCATGGCGGACGCTGTGCGCTCGCGTGCTTTTTTCTGCGGGGAGGGGCTCTTGGCGCGATGCATTTTGATAATAGCCGCCCGAGGTTACGGCGTGCGCAGGGATGTAACGCCTCGGGCTTTATCGAATAAGACGCCACATCTTGCCCTGCTTCGTCCACCTCCAAAAAACGACTACTTCTGTCGTCGTCGTGGGTGATAACGTTAACAAGAAAGAAAACTCGCACACCTGTACTATGGCCATGAGCCCCTACGAGCGCTCGGACAAGGAAGAACAAGAAAAAAAGGCCCATAACTCATCTGTTTCTCTGGGTATCAATCAACTCGCATCACTCGTAGGAATTGTCCCATCAAAAAACTCCGACTCATCGTTGCTGAACTCCCGAACAGCGGGAAAAAGCCACGCGCGCGCCAGCAAACCTCGTCTGTTGCGTTTCACAATCGTACTTCCAAATGATCGACAGGGTATTTGCAGTGTCGTGACTGTTATGTATTGATTCAGATTCTATAGAAAAACTCAGCTCGTCTTGTTGCTATTTCCAGCTCGTTCATCGATGTCACAGTCGTGGATTCATCCATTCCTTAAAAAATTTCTTTTCGAACGATCATCTTTACGCCTCATTCACATATGAAGGGATTCAATATTCGTATTCCTGTCCTTCCTAGAAAAAAATATCGAATCTTGTCTGGGACATTTCAAAAGTGGGAAGTTTCAAAAATGCTATGTGGCCATAGATAGAAAGAATCGCGAGGGACCAACACGGCCAATTTCTGGTTTCGTTCCGTTAGGGACAGACTAGCTTCCTCGAGAAAAGATATTGAACTGCTGAAGGTGCGTCCAAAGACACCACTCCTTATTTCTCTCCCAACCGTATAATTTCTTTCCTTTACATCAGCTCCCCCGTCTTTCCGCTCCCACCACTGGCCAAACGCCTTTCTTCTCAGCGTTGAAACCATTCCGCCGGCCCCAACTCGTCCGTATCCGCCCTGTTCCTACTTCCTCCCCCGACTCCGCTGGTATCCGTATCTTTATCGGCAGCACTCGCGGCGGCTCTTTCGCGGGAGGCTTTGTGGGAATCCTCGAACGGCTGTTGCACTTCGTCGTTGACCTCCTCAACTACTGCGGGATGAGCTTTTGATGCCGCTTCAACACCCGGCCGTAAATCCCTCTCCTGATATTCGGCTCCTTCTGCCCGATGCAGGCTGTCGTTGGCATTATTTCTCTGGTTTGAACTACACTGCTGCTTCGATTTTATTTCCCGACCACGTCCCCTCGGGAGCCTGTTCGACGCAATGGGCATACCCATGCCGAGGCAGACGCTCATTGCGGTTCGCTCCTGAAGCATCACGGGAAGGAGAAACCGGTCCAGCACTTGCTGTTTCTTCCTCGCTATCAACTGCAAAAATGTCTGGGTCTGGAAGGACGGAACTTGTGATGCGCATCTTACACCACACAAAAATTCCTCATGCATAGACAGCAAGAGTTGCCCACTTTTGTCATCGAAAAATAGGCGATTTGTCATGCGGATTAGGCATCGACGCAGCTTCTCAAAACTTGTAATGCTAGTGAGACCTTGCTTGCCAGAACTTCCGGGTCATGGAAAAACAGCATGACAAAAATGTCCATCCTTCCAGACCCAGACACTTTTGCATTTGATACTCGCTTGCTCAGACGAGGAACACAACTCTCGGTCTGGCTTGACGTGGTTGGATGATGAGCTGCTTGACGAGGATGAACTGTTGGAAAAGGATGAAGAGGAATTGGTTTTCTTGTTCTTTTTGCGACGACGGCCGTTCATTTCATCTTGAAAAGCTTGCTCGTCTTCTTTCGCGGTGTCTACTAGTTGTACATTATCCTCGCAGAAGGCTTTATTCTTGCTCCCAGCGCTCCTGCAAGAGTCGTGATCTTTTCTTTCCCAAGAAAGCCAACTCGAAGCGGATGCTGCCGTAGGTGCAGGGTCAAGAGCCGGAGCTTGTTGCTGTTCCAATCCGTGTAAAAAGTCATTTCCTCGTGTCGTGGTTTGCTTGTTCGTCCGGTAATCAAAATCCCGGGAAGTAGTCGACGTAGCAGCTTGGTGAGGCAGGCTAGACGAGCCAATGTAGTTGTTGTTTTTGATCATGATGTCATGGTCGCTGTTATTCGTCATCTTCATGTCAGTATTGTCACTACCTTCGTACGTGTCCACTAAATCCCGCCAATACGCGTCTTCGTCCTCTGCCGCGAGGGAGGGAAAGGATTTCCAGGAGGAGTATGGATTGCAAAAATGTCTGGGTCTGGAGCAGAAGTTTGTCATGCAGATTTTGCATCATCCATGAGGTCTGTGATGCATGCCCGAGCATCAGAGATTTTGCGACGGCTTTCTGATGCTCATACCGCATGAGAAATGCCCTCTCCGCGGAGCACAAATTACACCTCTTTTGCTGTTCATGCAATACAGATTTTATGTAGATTCCAAAAGTAGCATCACGAGTTTGTACTCTTCCAGACCCAGACATTTTTGCATTTGATAAAGAGTAGTTCGAATCGATTGGAGGCTCGTGGTCGATTTCCACGTGCATTTCATCTTCATCACCAGCACCGTCGCCATCAACAGTGTGGAAAAATGCAGCATGCTGTGGGTTCTCTGCCGAGTCGGACACTATCCACTTTCCTTCACTAATCCTACCGTCGGGATTTTCCTTCGCAGTCGAGGATCCGACTAGAAGCAATTCCTCCACTTCCGTAGACGATTTAGAAGACTTCCGCGAGGAAGAGGAAAATCCGCTCGAAGAACCCTGAAGCAAAGCCCCCCGCAGGTTCGCTTCCGGACCAGGAACCAAAAGATCATGCGACGACAGAACATCGTGATCATTTTTTCCGTCACGATTTTTTCCCGCCTGCGGACACTGGTGGAAGTCGCGAGTAGTAGAGATGAAAGTTGGCTGCTCATCCAGTTGTTCGTCCACGTCCTGCTGTTCAACTACAAAATCTGTAGTTTCTACAAGCGACCGCTGCTCCGCCGATGCGGACTCCTTCGTCGAGCAAGAACTGGCAGAAGGGGCGGCTTGGCGAGTAGTTTTGATCTTTGTTCCTTCTCCTGCACTTTTGAGCTCACCTGGAAGAACACTGATGTTGCTTCTGCTCTCCACCTCCATGTCCACCTCTTCCACCTCTAACGCCACTTTGTGTCTGCTCGCCGACCAGTTCGACCTGTCTTGCATCATTTGCTCCTCGCCGTGCTGTAGCTGGTTCTGGCTCTTGTGATGAAAAGTAGAGATTTCCGACTCCAATTGCGTCAGCCGGAGCAAGATTTCCTGTTCTTCTACAGAAAAGTCTGCTAAATCTGCATGATCGTCCTCTAGGACCTCCGCGACCGGATGAAACTGATCTTGCTGCTGTGACACGGCGGGGCGGAGCATGTTGGTGTTTTCCGCAGCGGGATGATCATGAACACCCGTACTACCACTACTAGTACTTCCACTTCCTGGAAGCTGCGCGTGATTTTGATTATCCGCCTGATGACAGGAACGCGACGATTTCGATTTGTCATGCGACATGGGCGCGTTGTAACTTGAACTTCTGCTTGTACCTCCGGTAGTCTCTGCTTCTTGCGGTCGTGGTACTACACCGCCGCGGTCTCTCTCGCTCGCAGTTGTCGAAATCTCATCGACGGAAAAATTTCTGGCTTTATTGAGTACTACTTCACTTGACGCGCCAGGAGCTCGTGCACCTCCGTGATCGACGAATTTTATATCCGTCTGATTATCATACACCCATGTTGATTCAGAGATGGCTATACCTGCTCCACCAGCTCCGAGAACTTGAGAACTACGGTGGTCGTTGTTTCCTTCATGCTCCTGCGCGGAGGTCTTTGTCGACTTTGTCTTGCTAGAAGAGGAAGAGGAGGAGGATGCAGACGCTTTCGTCTTTCCACGACCGCCCGCTGCACTCCCTAAGTTCATCTCTTCCAGAAGTTTCTCCAATTTCGCCTCATCGTCCCCTTCTTTCCCGGTGGTCAAAAACTCGAAGGTGCTAAGGTTAAGGGCTTCTAACGTCCGGAACTGCCGTGTGACATCACGGTCATAGTTCTCCAGCAAATCCAGATGATCCATATCATCTTCCGGGTCCGGTTGTTGTGCTTCACCTTTTGATAATTTCAACATTTTGATTTTGCAAATGCACAACACAAATAAGCCTACAATTCTGTCTTGCAGCAATCGGCATGAAGCATACGTGTTCTTTGTCAAGCCAAAATCCTATACCATCAATTGTTTATTGTCATGCCAAAATCCTATAGTACCATCTTCGCCGCCGACCACCAGCACTACTCGCCTTCCTTGGTTCGTTTTCACCGGGAAATCGAACCCGCTTTTTGGCAAGTCGATCATCACCGCTTGAGAGCCCATCCGGCCTTGCCGCAGACTCGGACCAGGGATGGCTGTTTTTGGTTGTATGTAAGGCTTTTTTTGTCTTTGTCATGCTGAATGACAAAAAAGAAAAACTCTTGGTCTAGAAGGTGAGAAGTCAAGCATGTTCTATGTTCTTGCTCCTCAACAACACAGACAACTTTGTTCAGCAAATTAAACTCAATACTTTTCTTCGGAGTCCACTCTCTTTCCTGCTGGGAACCTCCAGAGTGGTCTCCATTTCCTCTATTTCCCGATCCTGTCCCATCATTCGTTCCCGCTAGCCGGTCCAAAAACACGCGTATCCCGTCCCCACGCTGGTGCCCAGGTGCGTCGTTTCCCCTCCCACGACGCGGCTGGCGTTGGCGGTTTTCCTCGTCCATATCATCCGTGTCTCGCAACGTGTAGCCCCCCGTGTCCGACAGAATCCACCGCTCCAGCAACCTTTTGTCTACCTCCTGCAGCGGGCTCTCGTTGTCGCTGTCGTGCGAGAGCAGCTCCCGCGCGTCCCGGTTTCTCAGCGGAGATGGGGGCGGTTCGGAGGAGAAAGAGCTGCTGCTGGAACAGCTGGGGCTCCTACTGCTGCAACTGTTGAATTCTTGCGAGGAATCATTTAACGAGGAGGCGGAGGAAGAAGCACTGGAAGTCGCGTTCGTCGTTGTGCCCTTCTGCAACAGAAACGAACGGGAGGCTCTAGTGTTCGTTCTGCTCGTCGTTCTAGTTCTACCGCTGGTGGATATGATTTTGGGGATAGGAAGCAAGCGATTCTTGCTTTTTTTGCCGGGACCTCCATCAACAGGAGCGGCGCTTGTGGTTGAAGAACAACCCCCGGGTGGTGCAATCCACGCCGAGGATGAACTTGAGCTCGTCCCAAAGGTGCTGCTACTACTTGTTTCGTCCCTTCTTGTAGTGGTTCCAGGAAGATGTTGATCAGTATAGTGGTCTTGCTCGAGCGCAACGGAACAATCCATCGAAGCAGTCGCCGAAGCACTGCTCGCAGAAGAAGATGAAGAAGCGTCGTGTCTGTCCCTTGTAGAACCGCCCGGCCGGGCTTTTCGTGACTTCTGTGCTCCGCGATCGAAATTTTTACCGCTTGCGGCCCTTCTAGAAGCGGCGGAAGACTATCAAGTGTAAAAGTGTCTGGGTCTGGAAGATTACTAGATTTGTCATGCATATTTTCCATGACCCATGATGTGTGTCTGTGATGCATGCCGTAGCATCACAGATTTTTAGAGCGCTTCCTCATACCTATTCCGCATGACAAATGCCATCCCCGCGGAGCACAAAGTCTACTCCTCTTACTGATCACGCAATACAAATCTTTTTCGCATCCAAAGACAGCATCACAAGTTTAGATTCTTCCAGACCCAGACACTTTTACATTTGATAAAGACGAAGCCGTGACCATGTCCACATCGGAGTCCGAAGATGTGCTGAATATCACGTGGCTGTTGATTTTCGGTACCTTTTTTCCTCCAATGCCTATTTGCTTCCTCTCCACTCCCCTACTCCCCCGTCTAGACATGGTACTTCTAGACGAAGCTGCAGTGTTTGTGTTTTCCTCCAGTTGTGGTAAGGGAAACGGGGGAGGGAAGAAGCGGGTGGTCGTAGTAGTCGTGTTGGACGAGGAGCGGCTCTGTGCCCGGTTTTGCTTGGCTTTTTGCTCTTTTTCCTGCAAATTAGCAGGAGGCAAAAACATTTCCTCATTCTCGAGTTCGTCATCCAGTTCAGAATCAACTTGCATGTGATCCGATGGTGCGTCTTCGCTTTTATCGCGGTGCTGGATGCCGCCGCGCCTCTGGTTTCGGCCGTAATTTCGGGTTATTTCAGCATCTTCCCGCTGTTCTTGGGCGTCATGCTGCTGCTCCTGGTCCCGATCTCCATCGTGTGCATTCCATCTTCCTCCTATCACAAGCGCATTTGCATTACCTTCCTCGTTCGTCATCCTCGTCTCTGCCATACCCGCAGAAGATAAACCCGCACTGCTAGCCGATGAACCACTGGCACTGTTGCCGAAGACATGACTACCCACATCATCGTCGCAACAGCAAATCTCCTATCCTGTGCAAAAGTATCGTACTCGTACCAATCGCATTCATGCAGTACAAATTTCGTTCTCAAGTTAAATCCGCATTACAAATTTTCTTTCTCATGCTGAGGAAATTTGTCATGCGATTTATACTAGTACGGTGCTTTCGCATTTCATATCTCCTTGATCTTTTCTTCCACCTCGGTTACGATTTCCACACTGGCCAGACTCGGCGCTTATCAAATGCAAAAATGTCTGGATCTGGAAGATTCTGAGACTTGTCATGCACGGTTTGCATGGCCCATGATGTCTGTGACGCATGCCCTAGCATCACAGGTTTTTCGAGGGATTCTTGATACCTATTCCGCATGACAAATGCCCTCCCCGCGTAGCAAAAATCAGAATGCTTTTGCTGCTCATGCAACACAATCTTTTTAGACATCCAAATGCAGCATCACAAGTTGCAGTCTTCCAGACCCACACATTTTTGCACTTGATAGCGCACCACCAAAAACAATGATCCGGTCATCTACGGTGCACACCGCGGCGGTTATCCTAGAGAAAAAAGCTGGCAGGGCATTTGTAATGCAAAAATAAATACACAGAAAAACAAAAACTTGTCATGGGCGGCCCCATAGCATGCTGCTTCGGATTTTTTTGTGTATTTATTTTTGCATTACAAATGCTGGCAGTAAGTATGACCTGGCAGCTTTTTTCTCTGGGATAGCGGTGGTTCTGGGCTCGCGGAGAGAGACGTCTAAATAGCTCCAGGTTAGCTGGTTGTTCACGTTGGAGTCTAACAACTGGTTGCCGTAGTTGATTTGATTGTTCATCGGATTGTATGCATTTTTGCAACAAGAGTATCGCACAAGTACATAAGTAGACACTGCATCACAAATTTTTCGAAGAAGGAACCGAAATATTAATATTTGTCATGCTCTATGTATTCGCGAACTGCTCCATGCACAGACACGCAAAAAGAGAAGCAAGCAACAACTAAGCAGTACGCCTCCTGTGCGCCTCCTGTGCGCCTCCTGTGCGCCTCCTGTGCGCCTCCTGTGCGCCTCCTGTGCGCCTCCTGTGCGCCTCCTGTGCGCCTCCTGTGCGCCTCCTGTGCGCCTCCTGTGCGCCTCCTGTGCGCCTCCTGTGCGCCTCCTGTGCGCCTCCTGTGCGCCTCCTGTGCGCCTCCTGTGCGCCTCCTGTGCGCCTCCTGTGCGCCTCCTGTGCGCCTCCTGTGCGCCTCCTGTGCGCCTCCTGTGCGCCTCCTGTGCGCCTCCTGTGCGCCTCCTGTGCGCCTCCTGTGCGCCTCCTGTGCGCCTCCTGTGCGCCTCCTGTGCGCCTCCTGTGCGCCTCCTGTGCGCCTCCTGTGCGCCTCCTGTGCGCCTCCTGTGCGCCTCCTGTGCGCCTCCTGTGCGCCTCCTGTGCGCCTCCTGTGCGCCTCCTGTGCGCCTCCTGTGCGCCTCCTGTGCGCCTCCTGTGCGCCTCCTGTGCGCCTCCTGTGCGCCTCCTGTGCGCCTCCTGTGCGCCTCCTGTGCGCCTCCTGTGCGCCTCCTGTGCGCCTCCTGTGCGCCTCCTGTGCGCCTCCTGTGCGCCTCCTGTGCGCCTCCTGTGCGCCTCCTGTGCGCCTCCTGTGCGCCTCCTGTGCGCCTCCTGTGCGCCTCCTGTGCGCCGCCTGTGCGCCGCCTGTGCGCCGCCTGTGCGCCGCCTGTGCGCCGCCTGTGCGCCGCCTGTGCGCCGCCTGTGCGCCGCCTGTGCGCCTCTTGTGGGCCTCTTGTGGGCCTCTTGCGCGCCTCTTGTGGGCCTCTTGCGCGCCTCTTGTGAACAATCCCTTGTGCGGGCGAACAATAGGGGTGGCGCAGAATAGCCATGCTAAATACGGTCCTGCGAAAAATATCTCCTTGGCCAGGTAGACTTTGCAGCAGCCGATGGTGGCCCGCCTCCTGATATTATCAGCTAGAAAGAAGGCTACGAGATTTGTCATGCATGGATATTCGTCGTATTACGAGTGCGATATTACTTTTGCAGAGGATAGATTCCCAGTGTGGACATTCATCATGTTGTGAGGATGCTGTCCACCACCTAAATGTTGGTTGAACCCTCCCGCTCTTGCAGGAGCTCCGAGGTTGTTGTGTTGTTGATACCCTGTCGACCCTCCGCCCCCACCACCATTCACCGATTCCATGGTCGGGAAGATCATTTCCGTGTCCAAAATTTCCATGGTCGTCAACATTTCCGCCCGGCCGAAGACGTCGTCACACCCGCCAACCACGATGATGTACCGCCCGGAGACACAGGTCACCCGTCCCCCCGCCCGCCCGGTTTGCAACTGCGGCGCCGGGTACCACTTGTCGACTATTGGGTCGTAAATTTCGCAGCTGCGGAGCACTTATGGTTTGCAAATATGTCCGGGTCGGGAAGGATCTTCCAAACTTGTCATGCTAAATGTGAATGAATCGTGCAAAAATCTCTACAATTTTTGCATGAAAGACACACAAAAGGTATATCCTATGGCACGCAAAAGACAAACTTCTCATGCAGATTAGGTCCAAGTAGGCTCGTGAATGAAAATTTGTGATGCCCCTGGGTACAAGACTTTTGTTTTTTGGTCCGCGAGAAGATGCATGGCAAACTGCCAGACCCAGACATATTCGCATTTGATAGCGTTTCCATGAAATTTTCCTCCTCTGGGGCGTTGGGGTGAAGAGAGTATTGAGAGGAAAAATTCCCCCTCCCCATATTGAAAAGGTATGTTTCCGAAAATTTGCGTTGCTGATTTGAGGTCACAAATCACGTCTGTCTTGCAAGAAGACAAGGGCAGAAGCTTCCGTCCCATTATGGAAGCGATTTGTCATGCTGTTGGTCCTAAAGGCCAGCCGTTTGCAATGCTGAACGACTAGACTCAAACGCCCCTACCTAGCCTGGGGATCTGGCCGATATGCCTCCCTGCAACACAAATCTGATTTGTGTACGTGAATCCAGCATCAGAAGTTTTGTTTTGATATGGGGAGGGGGGATTTTTCCTTTTGATAGAGAGCAGCCGCCGACCACGTAGACAAAGTTGCGAGTGGAGGAAGATAAGTGTGATTGTCCTTGTCCTGTCCTTGGGGTTTGCGCATGACAAACTTGGGTACAACTTACGTCTGAATAATTGTGGTTGGAAGTAGTACTGTGGTAGAAAGATGAACTGCTTTCTCCCCCACCCGTCCCGCTGTTCGTCACCGTCACCGCTCCGTGGCCCCACCGTTTTCGGAGCAAATTCGCGCGAAGCGTCCACTGGTTTGAGAGTGGATTGTAGGATTCGCAGGTAGACAACAGCCCCTCGACAATCCCCCTTTCGTCGTAGCCGCCGGTTACCAGGATTTCTTCGGTGGTGATTAAGTCGCCCGAGGAGGTGGTGCGTGTGCGCCGGAGGGACGGATTTAGACTGTTATGGTTTTCTTCGTGCAGTTGTCCGGAGGTGTAATTAACAGTCCGATTGGCATGGGACGAAATCGTCATGATGTCGCTCCAGTAGGCGGGCACGCGGCTGGCGGCGCAACCGGCACGTCGGTAGTGCATGTCGGGAAGCCACGTCTGTTGTGAGTAGAGGGTTGTTTTTAAATACACGTAGAAGTAGTCGTGCCTCGTTTCCTTTTTCGCATCAGAAACTCATCGCATTAGACCTGCAAAGTAAGTAACTTCTTTGCGGTTCTTTCCGCAGGACATCAAGTACTGACTCCTCATGATGTTGTTGGTGTTGATTATTTCTGTGCCTGTCGTATGGGACCACAACAGGATGCGCAGAAATTGTAATCAGCCCCGGGGAAAGGAATCAACACAAAAGCTTGCTTCTGAGCAACACAAGTTGTTGATTTTTTTCCCAGGAGGGGTATCGAATTTCTGCGCCTCCTGCGACAACACCGCAGCAGAAGCGCAGAAATTGTAATCAGCCCCGGGGAAAGGAATCAACACAAAAAGTCGCTTCTGAGCAATACAAGTTGTTTATTTCTTTCCCAGGAGCGGAGTCGGTATTTCTGCGCCTTCTACTACAACAGCGCAGCAGACGCGCAGAAATTGTAATCAGCTCCGTGGAAAGGAATCAACACAAAAGCTTGCTTCTGAGCAACACAAGTTGTTGATTTCTTTCCCAGGAGCGGTCTCGAATTTCTGCGCCTTCTACTACAACAGCGCAGCAGAGGCGCAGAAATTGTAATCAGCTCCGTGGAAAGGAATCAACACAAAAGCTTGCTTCTAAGCAACACAAGTTGTTGATTTCTTTCCCAGGATCACTATCGAATTTCTGCGCCTCCTTCTACGGAAGGAAACAGTTGGCGCAGAGATTCGAATTCGCTCGAGGAGATTACTCAATCAGCGCCGAAATTTTCTATATCCTTTCATTTTCGTCTCTCTGCAAATGTACCTCCAATCTTACGTATAACAAAACTAGAGCGTCATAAGTACCCACTTCCCGTGCCAAATGTCGAACATCTCTGCCGATTTCAGTGCCCCATCTTTCACATTCCGCCCACCGCACACGTATATCCTGAGCGAAAACGTCCCCACCCCAGAGCTGTCTTTGTCATGCAAATCTGCCTGCTTAAAATGCTCCTCATGCAGATACCCATGAGATGCGACATCTAGTCGTGTTTTGGAATTTGTGATGCTCGGGTGAGCATTATGTGCTAGATCTATGATGCTGCTTAAGTAGCCGAGCAGGATCACACCACAAGGCCAAATTTGTCATGCGAAACCGCCAGAGCTGGTTGATTTGTCTAGCAGATTTCCCATCTTGACTCTCGAAAGGGGACGTTTTTACATGTGATAACGTAGATCATCGAGTCGATCGGTTTCGTGAACTGGAGAAAAGAGGCGATGTGCATCCACAGCGGAGTTGGTAAATGTGGTAAGTTGTAAAAACCACTTGCGCAGCTCGTGCTGCTCGCGGTACAAGCATTCATCGTGCTCAGGGCCATGGACGTAGTAGAGGTGTTAGTGCTTGTCCTCCCGTGATGAATAAAGCTGCCGGTCAAGTTTGTCTTGACCGAGCAAAAACTCGAACTTCTGCTAGATAAAGAAGTGGAACTGGAGGAGGAACCTGAAGCCGAGCTAAATCCCTGTCGTGGTGGTCCTGCAGCAGCATTTGAACTGGAAGAAGACGACGAAGACGAGCCAGCACCATTGGTACTACTACTACTGCACCCAGAAGTACTAGCTGTTGTGGCTTGATTCTGGTAAGAACAGGATCCGAACATGGAATGCAAGCTGTTGCTCTTGACCAAACTGTTCCTCGCATCCTCCTCCTTTGTCACGCGGTTTTCCTGGCACAGCAAGAGAAAAACCCCCTCCTTCGCGTATTCGTCGACCCAGATGGAGTCCTTTTCCACTTGATCATGGCGTTGTGGTTGATTCGCAACTTGTTCTTGACCCGGCGTTGCCTCCGCTCCGGCGGAGGTGGTGGGACCAGAGATTTGCATTTCTGACGACCCGCCCGCCATCCTGGGAGACGAAGCTGTGCTACTTCGTGGCGAGGTTGTGTTCGCCCTTCGTGGTCCTCTCTGCGGATGTTGTTGCTCTAATGTAATTTCTGGTGCTGCTGTTGGCCGGTTCGGTGGAAAGATGAGATGAACGCCCTCGTAGCTGTCCTCGACGCCGGCGAAACTTGTAAAACTGCCAGGCGTGCTTGTGTTCAAAAGGTATTGTTCCGGACGAACTTGGAAACTGTCGCAAAGCAAGTGCGACAACTTCTCTTCACAGCAGTAGTCTCTTGTGCGACCACCACTAGCCGAGGCCGCGCTTGTTGTGGCAAGCGGAGGTTGACCAAAAGGCAAAGAACCTGTTCTAAGCATGGTTGGTTTTTGTGATGATGTGATGACAATTTTGTTGCAAAAATTCAAAACAAACAAGACAATTTTGGTCGACGAAATAGAAAACTGTCGCGACCACTGGATTTCTTTTCCCTCCGCTCAAAGCGCTCGTCTGACGCAAAGGACTAAAGCCTCGACGAAGAGATGTTAAGCTTCCTAGTCAACATTCGCTGCACTTCACTTCGCTAGGTCAGGTTTTGTGCTCGTTCTTTCTCAGGTCTCAGATCAACAACATTTTTCAGACGAAACAACACATAGGCGAAAGATAAAGATAAGCCAGCTGCACAAAAAAAGGCTTCACGCTGCGACGATGTTTCTTTTGGTTTCCTGTGACACTAAAATGGAAATCGTGGTATCATGTGTGGTGCATCTAATACACGGAACGAATACAAGACTTTAACGCCAACACTGCAAAAACACCCAAGAACGCAAGATAAGTACGCAACCGAAACAATGCAAAAGTGGACACACACTTTGATATTCAGTGGCTGTTTTCATACAAAATACGCTTCGTCTTCGGTGAACCGAGCCAGGAAACTAAATTATGGGAGTGACGCTTCACCGCAAGAAGGTTTTACCGTGAGACGGAACTGAAGGTTGATAGAACACGACATTTCGGAGGAAGTACCTGCATCGTAAGCGGCCCTTCAATAGAAACTCCAGAAGGTGGGCGCCCCAGAATAAAAACACATGCCGATTGTGGTTTATGGTCGCGTTCAAAAAATCTTTGGAAAACGAAAACTTCATTTCATTGAGAGCAAAGCGTCATAATCGTTTTTCTCATCTACTTCTTCGGCGCCGGCGCCGGTCCTACCGCAGGAGCTTGTGCCCCCTCCGCTTCCTTCTCGGCCACCAACTTTTTCTTTTCTTCCATTCTGTCCATCATGTAGCCCTTTACGTGTTTCAGCAACGTCGTGTTATCCATAAGACTTTCGTCCTCACACCACGTTTTTTCCTCTTCAAACCCGTCAAAATCCTCGTCATTCAATCCGATGTTCAAGGAGTCCAGATGCTGTTTCCTCAACTCCAACCAGTCCAACTGGACAAATCGCGGGTATTCGATCGTGATCTTCTTACACTTTTTCTCCTCCTCATTCAAATCGAACTCAAATTTCGTGTTTTTGTTCACAACCGAGGATGAGTTATTGCCTTGCTTGTCGTCAGAAGAAGGTGCATTATCGCCGTTGTCGTTGTTTTCATCTCCTTCCACTTGCATCTTGTCGTCTGAAGAACTGGAGGATTTGTTGTTGGGTTTCAAAACGATCTTCGGCTGCTGGTCCTTCTTCTTCGGACTGCTGGAATTACCTGTTTTTGGCTTCGCCGGGGGGAGAAGCAGGGCTTTGGAGGAGGAAGAGGACATTTTTTTAGGCGGTGTTGGTTTTGGTTTTTTGGGTCGTGGGAGTAGTTACTACAAGAAAACTAAAGCAGAGCAGAAAAACTAGTGGTTCTCGGAACTTCTTTCTACATCAAGCCTCTTATCTACTACGCAAGGACCAATAGTGGTTGACTGTGATAAAAGTGAAACTAGATACGTGCGGTCGCTTGATGTCAAATGTTGTTCTTCAAGCCGTAAATCTAAATTCATATCGCGCCGGCCTCGTTGTGGTCTGATGCTTCTACGGTGCGAAGATTACATTCAAATTCTGTGAGAATATTCGTAGGATACCTAGACAAATTACCAATGCTAACATCAGTGTCATGATCTGCTTCTGCAGTGCGTAACAAGGCGGATCGCGATTTTTAATTGCCTTCGCTTAAAGTAGATGATCTTCAGGGTTCCTGATGCAGTCTATCGAAGCCACAAGGCTCGTGCCTTGTTACGTAAGAACAGAATCATGGTAGATTTACGCCAGTAGATGTAGAGCTCAGTAGGTTTGGTATTTCTCGGCGCAGCTGTCACCAGTTGCAGCAGTGCGCTTGTGAATTTTTTCGGATCGAAATCTAGTACAAGTTGTGTGAAGATCTAACTCAATTCACCCTGCGTATATATCGTTGAAAAGTCTTTTTGTCGTGCCAACAAACAATAACTTGTTTTTCTACTAATCTAAAAAACATCTTCCCCAAATCAAGCATAAAAAACGTACGCATAGCGGCCGCAGCACGCGCACGCTAATATTAGCTCGCACTACACTTTACTTTTGCGTCACTTCCTCAGTGTTACTTTAGCGAAAAAAAACTCAGAAAGACCTACAAAATTATGCAATAGAAATTGTATCTATATCAGAGCGGAAGAAACAAAAAGCCAAAATGTGATCTGTTTATGCGGTTTAGACAAACAACGAATCGCGCGCACGACGCGCTTCTTGAAAAAGTAAAAAAACTTTTGCGGAGAATGATTGAAAATTGTTCAAAAAAATACGGGTACGATTTCCTCCTTGTGAAAACAAGTTTAACGTTAAAGAATTTTTGCTTTGTACATTTTAGTAAGTAGATTAAGTCAGATTTTTCAACTTGCCGAGAGGAATAAAAGCTGGCAAACACAGAGGCTTTATCGGCACACAGAAGTAGAATGAGCGGCTCTGCTTCAGAATGCGCTGAAGCAGATGAAGTACTAAACGGACTGCAATCTTTTCATACCCCCTCTACCACCTCACCGCTACTTCACGTCATCTGCCGTCCCTTCGTCTCGGGGATGTTCAGCATGAGTAACCCGCTCATGAAGCTCACTACCACCAGCAACAAGATCGTGTTTTCCGTTTTTACATTCGTCGGAAAGTCCGCACTCACCATTTCCGGCAGCTGCGGCGCAAGAAAACTTCCGACCCGGCCGACAAAGTTGCTCATGGCGAACGCGGTGCCCCGGATTTTCGACGGGAAGAGCTCTCCGGTGACAATGAAGATCACCCCGAAAATATCCTGTGTAAAAGCGTCCCCACCAAATAGTTGTCTTGCAGACTTGCAATTACATGAGCATTTGTAATGCGCATCTTCCCCATGAGAGCCATTTCCAAACGTGTTCCGGAACTTGTAATGCTGTAAACAGGTAAAAAGGAGATGGATTTCCTATGCAGCTTCCCTTGCTAAACAGCACTACACTACAGCCTACAACTTGTCATGCGTAACTCCCAAAGCTTTTGGATTTGTGTTGCAAAGTGCCCATCTTGACTATGGGGTGGGGAGGTTTTTGCTCAGGATAAAAAGCAGTGGCGTTGGCGATAACGTTGAAGAGGATTAAGGATGTGGTGGTGATCAACTCCGGGTAGTTGATACTCGAAATCCTTGTCGTGGTTACTCCGCTCATTTCCTCCCTCCCGAGAGAATCAATGGTAAACACAGTCGTGGTGACCACGGCGTTGTGTCCGCCTCCGCGAGGAGGTTGTTGTGATATTCTCTGCCCGGTAGAAGTAGAAGGCGTGCCTGATCCAGTTGTACTCCTGCCCGCGCCGTCTACTTCGGTTGTACGATCATGATTTCCACCATCACCGACTAGAAAACCAAGTAAGCCTCCACTACCGTGAAAAATCTCCCCACCGATGTTCACGTCGATTGCGCACACGTACAAAAGCATGCAGCAGCTGTTCAGCATGTACATGGCGATCATCAGGGTTTTGCGTCCGAAAAAATCTGCTAAAGGGCCGCAACTCCCGTAGCCGATCAGCTTTCCCAAACCAATCGCCGTGAAGTTCGCGAAGAGGTTGCCGGGGAGGCGGGGCGTCATGAACTGGAAGCTCCAGTTGACCAAAGCGGTGGTAAGCCAGAGGACGGAAATGACGACGAGCTGTTTCTTTGTATTCGAATCTAAGGTGTTTAAAGTCGTGAGCAGGGACGGAGACGACGCGGCTTTAATATTTGCGCTGTTCTCATTTTCAACAGGCGCGGAAGCTTCTTGCTGTGGTAGTTCACCAGGTGAACTACTTTCTCTTCCCGATGTCGTTGGCACTATTCCTGAGGAGGGACAGGAGGTCGAACTGGTTCGCGGGTGGTCGAGCTGGTGACCTTCTGCCATCTTCACTTGATGTTCCGCTGCAAGAATGACCTCCGCTTCGAACACGTACCCCGCTGCTGCTATCGTCTCGTCCTTCTGCCCCAACTCGGCAATTACGCGGTCAAAAGGTGCAGCGTCTTGTTGTCGATGTTGGGAAGATAGTAGTACCGAACAAGGAATATTAGCTTCATGCGGCACTCGGGACGAAGAAGAAGATGATGATGAACAGAAAGAATTTCTGATCCCATAGTGCTGCAGCTGCTCGTCCGCAGATGGTGCTAGTGCGCCAACCTTGCTGGACGATGAAGATGAGGCTGACGAACCTGTCCGCGTAGTACCTGTGTACTCCACCGGTGAATGGGGCAGTAGAGTCTTCAGTGACTGCCGTGCAGTTCTTGGTGGATCCTGACAGCTAGACGAGGCTGATGTTCCCCCTCCTATCAACGGCTTTTCTTCACTGTTTATCCTGGACTTCCTTGGTGCAGCCTGGCTCTTGTGCTCTCCTGGCTCTGGAAGATGGACTTGGTCGAAGCTGCTATTGCTCCTCCCGGATTTGTATGCATTGGATGAAGAGTACTATCACAGTACTAGAAGTTGCCCAATTTTTTTTTTTTTCAAATTGAAATATACAATGCAATTTGTAATTCGAAAAACGGGGTAGGACGCGAGTTCTGTCATACAACGTTGCAACTTGCTCGACAGTGCGATACTTTTTCACCACGGCATACGTTGCCATTCATTCCGTCGTAAGTGCATCCGCTTGTGGGCGCCGAAGTGGTTTCGGTTTCGCCGCCAGTATTAGCTCCTCCTGGTCCTGTCCTGCTCCGCAACATAATTGGCGCGAGCTGCTCTTCCTTGTTTAATGTTTCCTCCTGCACGACAAGATCTTGTTTGCGCTCGCTCATGTTCTGAAACTGCCCGGGATCCTCTTTGGTCGAGGTGGTTGCCTCAACAAATGTTCCCTCCGCAGACGAGGAGGAGGCTGAAGTAGACTTGCTCGCGCTTGCTGCCGTGCTGGGAACATCAACGGCAATCATAGCACCATTCTGCAGACGAGATAAGTCTGGATGATCGCACGTACTACTAGAGAAGTCAACAAGTAAATTTTCTCTCAGAGGAGCGGCCTTAGCTTCAGTTCTTCTTGCTGCGCCGATTGGAGAGGACGATGATGTTGTGCCGCTGGGTTCTTTTGTCTGTTCGCCCCCGTCTGCACGACCTGTCGATCCGATGAAAGTTGACGATCTCGAAGAAGTCTGAGCAGTAGTACTGTCGAAAGTTGCTGTGCCACAGGAGGGACCGGTCGTCGTAGAGCTGGTCGTGGTCGTGTCAAAAGAATTTCTAGGCTGTGGCAGAGAGTCAACATCTTCTTCGCCACCTGTAGGACGACCTGCAGATGAGACTCTTTTCGGTCGTTCTCCGCCACTGCCAAGGTCTAATGGTCGTGTTGCACCTGATGTGGAAGAGCCGGCGACAAGTAGCCCCTGTTCTGGCCGTGTAGAATTACCATTCTTGTTGACGTTTTCGATCTCCAGAAAAACTTTCCTCGCGCTTTTGAACTCCTTTTTCGTCAAGAAATAGGACGGAGACTCCGGCGTCAAGAAATAAACCGACAAAAACGCCTATCAAATGTAAAAATGTCTGGGTCTGGAGGAGTCGGAGCTTGTCTTGCACATTTTGCGTGACCCGTGAGGTCTGTGATGCTGGTGCTAGCATCACTGATTTTTTGAGAGCTTCTTGATGCTAATTACGCATGAGAAATGCCCTCTCCGCGTGCCAAAAACTGACTCCTCTTGCTGCTCATGCAACGCAGATATTTTCAGAATCCGCAGACAGCATTACAAGTTCCACTCTTCCAGACCCAGACATATTTGCAATGCATAACGCGACGACCCGCCAGCTCGCCAGAAGTAAGAACCAGAATTGCAGCCCGAGCTGACCGTTGTTGTAGAAGTCGGGGGAGGGTGAAGAACTACTTCTTCTTTCGCCGTGGCCGTGCACAAAGCCGATGTTTCCGTTGCTACTTCCAGAAGATGAATTAGGATGAAAAACCCCGGCGGCCGCTCCTGGGTGCTTATCGAACAGCTTCAGAAAGGAGTAGAACCACACACAGCAGATGTAATAGTCCGAGTTTTCGCACACAAAAATCAAGCTGCTGGCCGTGCCCCGCAACTTCCCGTCACAGAGTTCCGACGCGTGCACAAAAGCCACGAGGTAGTGGCCCGGAATCAGTAGACCATAGAAGAAAAGAGTGGTGAGCAGAATGGTGTACGCAGTTTGGGAATTGAGGGAGAAGAAAACCGTGGATAGTAGTTCTGCTGATGAAGAACTGGTCGAGGATGCTGCGTCGCCTGTTGTTTCATCCCTTGATGCACCAGAACCGACATTTCCAGCCGTAGCCCACGACCCTCCACTGGATTTAGTACTTGTGTTGCAGTTCGACACGAGAAGGAGGGAGAAAACCAGGACTATGCAGCAGAAGTTCGTCACCAGATTGATCCGCTTTCGCCCATACACATCCGCTAGCGTCGGCAGCAGCAACGCGCCCCACATGAAGCCGAAAAAGTACGCCTGTCCGAAATATCCTAAACAAAAACACCCCCACCCCCTAGTTGTCATGCAAATTCGCAAGCGTAAAATGTCTCTCATGCGCAGGCCCATGACAGCCATTTTCTAATGCTATCTGGGAGTTTGTCATGCTGGGCTCAGGTTAAGGCAGTTAATTTGTCATGCTGCTGCACTAGCTAAACAGGATTACACTAAGAGCCCAAACTTGTCATGCTCGACAGCCAAAACTAGGGGATTTGTGTTGCAAATTTGCCAACTTGACTATGGGGTTGGGGCACTTTCGCTCAGGATACGAAACTCCCCGCCTTCACTTCCGCCTGCGGATCGCATTCCAAGTTGAGGTATCAAATGCAAATATGTCTGGGTCTGGAAATTTGTGATGCAAATCTACGAATTGTGGGCGCACTTTACAATACGCAGCCCAGCATGACAAGTTTTTGTTCTGCTGTGTGTTTCGTTTTTCGCATGACAAACTGCGTTTTTGCGTGACAGGCAAGAGGTGGGCCTTTTCCTGCTCAAGCATCACAGATTTAAGAGTCATGCTCATGCCAGACAAGCATGACAAACTCGCATTCTTCCAGACCCAGACATATTATTTGCATTTGATATGAGGAGTTGCAGCCACCCGTAGTTCGAGGTGATGCGGTACTCGATTTCAGGTCTAGTTGTACTCGACGCAAATGGAGCGGCGCTGCGTGTTGATCCTAATAAACTTTGCTGGTCAAGAGCAGCATCTTCTTCCTCCTCCTCGTGTCCATCGTGTAATTCGTTTATCAATCCGCAGGCCTCCTGGCGGGAGCACGAATACCAATTCGACTCGTAGAGAAGGTCGTAGTAATATCGCAAGAAAAAAGTGTTACAGTTACACATTGTCATGCAAGACTGGCAACAGAGACAACCTTTCTCATGCAGGAAATGCTTCGAAGCCTCGTTTCCTTCCTGTTTTCGCTTATGATCTTCGCATTACAAGTTTTCTCTGCCTCATAGAGAAAATTTGTGTTGCAGAAACTCCAACAAATGTGTAACTGTAACACTTTTTTCTCGTGATAAGTAATGGCTCGTCTTTAATAATATCTGATCGTCCCTTGATTTACTTTCCACCACATCTTCTCTTGCTGAATTCATTGGCGTGTCAACATTGTCGTGTGGTTCTTCAAGCGGTTGTTCCTCGACACCATGCACATAGTCCTCCTCGTCGTCGTCCGGCTCGCTTTTATCTTCTACCAGCAGGTCGCCCTTCCTTCTCGGAGTCACAGCCCGAGTCAGCTGTCGCTCTTGTTGCTCAAAGCCCCGAGGACCCCGGGATGCTCCTCCTGTCGAATAAATCATGCCCGTAGAGGCCGCGGCTGCAGTTGATGAGATCATTCTCGTGTTTGTTACTTTACTTCCCACAGAAGACGAGACCGAGGACGAAGCTGCAAGTGTTGGCCCATTTCGGGAGGAACTCAGCCTTCGGTCCTCGCTCTCCTTCTCCGCGCCGGGAGTGGCTGAGAGCGTTGTGTAGTAGGGAAAAGAGGAAGATAAGGACGATCCGATCACTTTTGAGTAATCGACAAGATCGGCAAAGTACAGCCCGTTTTGGTCTTGTTCAGGTACTTCGTCATTCTCATTGTCCGATGCGCTCTCAGAAGCATCAACATCATCCAACTGCAAGTCCTGAAGTTTATTGTTGTAGTTCAACCTAGAACTTCTTGCGGTGGACGCGGCGGTAGAAGTCCTGCTGTTCTTCAGAAGTGCTGCTGCTTTGCCGTTATTTCCGTTGCTGCTGCTGTGCTGTGCCAGGCTGTGGTCCTTGTCATTGAAGAAGATCCACATCTTCTTCGCGTTGGTTGAGAGCCGCTGGGTATTTTTGCTGTCTACTTTATTATCCGGAGGTGGCCGCGATAAAGCAAGGTCCTGCTCAACGTTTAGAAGCGCTGTGGACGTCAGAGGCCCTGCCACATTTTCACGCTTGGTGCTTCTAGACGACGAAATAATGGCCCGACGAAGGGATGGGGAGGGAAAAGGACTTCGCATCCCATGTCTTGAGGTCGCTGCCCACACAATATTACGGGACCCGCCCCCTGCAGCTCCTGGGATTGCTTTTGCTCTAGCACCAGTTTCCTCTCTCGACGCAGCCGATGCAGTTCCGGGGGCCGGCGACTGCGTCAGCGGCGATGGCAACCTAGTACTCGCTTCGGACGAGCTCCGAGAGGTCTTGCTCGAAACAGGGACGCCTGTGCTCAGTTCGCTTAATGTTCTTGTTTCCGTTGCATCTTCTTGATATTCTCCAGAGGTGGGCAATCTTAGTTCTCCGAGATTTTTCATTTCGACAGAAGACGCTGCAATAGGGCGGCTATGAGAACTTGTTTTCACCTTCGTCCTCGGGGACACCTCGGGTGCTAGCTGTAGCTCTCGTCCCGACGGCGCTTGACCAGCTGGTGCTGGCGCAGAAGAAGTTTTACTAGAAGTTGTGGGCTTCGACGGGATAGAGGTGGCCAGAATCCTTCGCAGTTCCTCTTCTTTACGCTTCGAAGCAGCTGACTTTGATAGAGAGTCCAGGCCTGCTGTCTGGCCGCTGTGCTGTGCATCTCCTGCAGCAGTAGACATAATCGCGGAGGCAGAGGCAGAATCGCCTGGGGGCATGAAAAAAGCACTTCCACTAGCGCTTGTTCCCGATGCGGAACTTGCTGGCGAGGAAATTTCGGCTGAACTTGCAATGCCACTGAGAACGGAGCCTGCTGTTCTACTTGAAGACGTTTCTTTACTCGGATTTCGCTCATCTTCTGCAGCACCAGCAGCAGCAGTAGTACCAGAACTCCTGACCAACAGTAGAGGTTCTTCGACATCGTCGTCACGCGCCTGATTCCCATCATGTTCCTGGTTCCTCGTCCTGGCGTTCGAATTTATTTCTACTGCCGGTGGAGGGTCTTTCGGCTTGAGCCTTGCCCTCTTAGAACTTGTACTTCGACTGGCATGCACTCGGAAAACCTTCTTTCGGCATTCAAAGGACGGGACGGCGGCGATGAAGGTAAAGGAATAGACCACCATAGAAACCGCCATGTAGGTGATTCCAAGCGGCAGTATCACTCGCCAGTATTGAAACCTCGCATTGCCACCGTTCGCTTTCTCCAACGCAGCCTCGGCAGTGGGAAGGATTTCAATAGCCAGCATCTTGTTCATCGCGGAGGTTGTTGTAGCTTCTTGGTGCGAGGTAGATCGTCGAGCAAATGATTGGACGGCGGCCCTGGTAGGGCTTGTTGTCATGCTGGAATTATTGTCCTCGTGCGAGGAGAGCGGTACTGCATGGGAAGAATTAGGCCACGACGCGTCGATCGTCCCGTCCGGTGCCGAAGTGCTCGCCCGTGGGCGAGACGGCGAGGACGGGCTACAAGAGCTGGTGGCAGACATAGGCTTCGACTTTGTCGTCGTCGCCGTCGTTCGTCGTGTGGTAGAGGTAGTGGTCCCTGCTTATTTCTCGCGAAGAAAGATAGGCTCTCCTGTTCTGCGCTTGTCCCCAGAAGAACGCGGCCCCTAGAAATTAATAGGGCGAGGACAAGGTAGGTACTGCTCGGTGCTCGTTTTCTCCGTCGGTTCCGACGTTCAGAATCCAGCCTACATTTGTTCAATTCGTCGGCTTTTGAACCTAACCTATCATCTTCACAATCACGTAGGGCCTATTTTTACAATGTTTTTTGCCTTCATCAATCTTGAAAAGTTGCACCAAGTTCGTGGTGCAGGAAATAGATCGATATTGATCGTGAAAATTAACACCTTTATTCATATTGAGGTGATGAACCACACGGACTTGCTTCAGGAAACACCATCTTCGCACGAAGTCAACATTCTTCAATATTAATTGGCCGCGAAACTAGATCGACTGCCCGAGGTGGACATCATCTTCAAAGATGAAACGTTATTCACCAGCACCAAAAAGGGCGGAACAAACGCAGCGCAACAGAGCAGTGCTCATGCTCAGACTACTGTAGACGTGAACAACATCAAACGCGCGATCTCGCACTTTCCACAAGTCGCTTCGAGCAGGGTTTCTTTTCGGATCTTATGCGCATCAAAAGAGTACGTAGCACCATCGTGGAAAGTGCGTCCCAAGCGCAAAACTTGAGCTTATAGTGGTTCCGATTATTTTTCTCCGACCCCAGGAGACAAAAAGCCCTTGAAGAGCAGAAGCCGCTCCGGTTTTGCATCGACATGTCCTACCCGTCTGTGCATTCGAAGAAAGAAACTTGCCTTCCGAGAGGCAAAAACACCACAAAAAAAAGTCGGCACTTTCACCGTGGAAAGTGCGTCCTAAGCGCAAAATTTGCGCTTCTAGCACTTCCGACTATTTTTCTCCAACCCCAGGAGGCAAAAAGACCTTGAAGAGCAGAGACCGCTCCTGTTTGGCATTGAAATGTCCTACCCGTCTGTGCATTTCAAGAAAGAAACTTGCCTTCCAAGAGGCCAAAACGGAACAAAAAAAAGTCGGCACTCCCGCCGTGAATAGTGCGTCCTAAGCACAAAATTTGCGCTTCTAGCGGCTCCGACTATTTTTCTCCAACCCCAGGAGACAAAAAACCCTTGAGGAGCAGAAGCCGCTCCTGTTTGGCGTTGACATGTCCTACCCGTCTGTGCATTTCAAGAAAGAAACTTGCCTTCCGAGAGGCCAAAACGGCACAAAAAAAAGTCGGCACTCCCACCGTGGAAAGTGCGTCCTAAGCGCAACATTTGCGCTTCTAGCGGTCCCGACTATTTTTCTCCAACTCCAGGAGAAAAAAAGCCCTTGAAGAGCAGAGACCGCTCCTGTTTGGCGTTGACATGTCCTACCCGTCTGTGCATTTCAAGAAAGAAACTTTCCTTCCAAGAGAACAAAACGGCACAAAAAAAAGTCGGCACTCCCACCGCGGAAAGTGCGTCCTAAGCGCAAAGTTTGCGCTTCTAGCGGTCCCGACTATTTTTCTCCAACCCCAGGAGACAAAAAGCCCTTGAAGAGAACAAGCCGCTCCTGTTTGGCGTTGACATGTCCTACCCGTCTGTGCATTTCAAGAAAGAAACTTGCCTTCCGAGAGGCAAAAACGGCACAAAAAAAAGTTGGCACTCCCACCGTGGAAAGTGCGTCCTAAGCGCAAACTTTGCGCTTCTAGCGGTCCCGACTATTTTTCTCCAACCCCAGGAGACAAAAAGCCCTTGAAGAGCAGAGGCCGCTCCTGTTTGGCGTTGACATGTCCTACCCGTCTGTGCATTTCAAGAAGGAAACTTGCCTTCCGAGAGGCCAAAACGGCACAAAAAAAAGTCGGCACTCCCACCGTGGAACGTGCGTCCTAAGCGCAAAGTTTGCGCTTCTAGCGGTCCCGACTATTTTTCTCCATCCCCAGGTGACAAAAAGCCCTTGAAGAGCAGACGCCGCTCCTGTTTGGCGTTGACATGTCCTACCCGTCTGTGCATTTCAAGGAAGAAACTTGCCTTCCGAGAGGCAAAAACGGCACAAAAAAAAGTCGGCACTCCCACCGTGGAAAGTGCGTCCTAAGCGCAAAATTTGCGCTTCTAGCGCTTCCGACTATTTTTCTCCAACCCCAGGAGACAAAAAGCCCTTGAAGGGCAGAAACCGCTCCTGTCTGGCGTTGACATGTCCTACCCGTCTGCGCATTTCAAGAAAGAAACTTGCCTTCCGAGAGGCAAAAACGACACAAAAAAAGTCGGCACTGCCACCGTGGAAAGTGCGTCCTAAGCGCAAAATTTGCGCTTCTAGCGGGTCCGACTATTTTTCTCCAGCCCCAAGAGACAAAAAGCCCCTGAAGAGCAGAAGCCGCTCCTGTTTGGCCTTGACATGTCCTACCCGTCTATCCATTCGAAGAAAGAAACCTGCCTTCCGAGAGGCCAAAACGGCACAAAAAAAAGTCGGCACTCCCACCGTGGAAAGTGCGTCCTAAGCGCAAAATTTGTGCTTCTAGCGGTCCCGACTATTTTTCTCCAACCCCAGGAGACAAAAAGCCCTTGAAGAGCAGAAGCCGCTCCTGTTTGGCGTTGACATGTCCTACCCGTCTGTGCATTTCAAGAAGGAAACTTGCCTTCCGAGAGGCCAAAACGGCACAAAAAAAAGTCGGCACTCCCACCGTGGAACGTGCGTCCTAAGCGCAAAGTTTGCGCTTCTAGCGGTCCTGACTATTTTTCTCCATCCCCAGGTGACAAAAAGATCTTGAAAGGCAGAAACCACTCCTGTTTGGCATTGACATGCCCTACCCGTCTATCCATTCGAAGAAAGAAACCTGCCCTCCGAGAGGCAAAAACGGCACAAAAAAAAGTCGGCTCTCCCGCCGTGGAAAGTGCATCCTAAGCGCAAAGTTTGCGCTTCTAGCGGTCCCGACTATTTTTCTCCAACCCCAGGAGACAAAAAGCCCCTGAAGAGCAGAAGCCGCTCCTGTTTGGCGTTGACATGTCCTACCCGTCTGTGCATTTCAAGAAAGAAACTTGCCTTCCAAGAGGCAAAAACGGCACAAAAAAAAGTCGGCACTCCCACCGTGGAACGTGCGTCCTAAGCACAAAATTTGCGCTTCTAGTGGGTCCGACTATTTTTCTCCATCCCCAGGAGACAAAAAACCCTTGAAGAGCAGAAACCGCTCCTGCTTGGCGTTGACATGTCCTACCCGTCTATCCATTCGAAGAAAGAAACCTGCCCTCCGAGAGGCAAAAACGGCACAAAAAAAAGTCGGCACTCCCGCCGTGGAAAGTGCGTCCTAAGCGCAAAATTTGCGCTTCTAGCGGACCCGACTATTTTTCTCCAACCCCAGGAGACAAAAAGTCCTTGAAGAGCAGAAACCGCTCCTGTTTGGCGTTGACATGTCCTACCCGTCTGTGCATTTGACGAAAGAAACTTGCCTTCCGAGAGGCAAAGACGCCAGGAAAAAAGTCTGTAGTGACATCGTGAAAAGAGCGTCCTAAGCGCAAAATTTGTGGTTGTGACGCCTGC
This sequence comes from Amoebophrya sp. A120, assembly GCA_905178155.1. Taxonomy (NCBI): domain Eukaryota; class Dinophyceae; order Syndiniales; family Amoebophryaceae; genus Amoebophrya; species Amoebophrya sp. A120. The sequence continues at coordinate 4,797,444 of CAJINV010000005.1, forward strand.
GACTATTTTCGTCACCCCCAGAAGACAAAAAGCCCTTGAAGAGCAGAAACCACTCCTGTTTCGCTTTGACATTTCCTGCCCGTCTGTGCATTTGAAGGAAGAAACTTGCCTTCCGAGGGGCAAAAACACCAAAAAAAAGTCTGTAGGATTGGACCGAAATCCGATCTGTGTGGAAACTGTGAAGAGAACCAAAAGTTGTGCTGGCTCAGATTCAGGTGAACGACGGTGCCGATGGATTCAAAAAAAAAAAGAGTGACGAAATTTTTGGAAAGTAGTTGCCTCTTCTTTCGCAATTATGAGGAAGAACTAGAAATGAATTTCTATCTGCAGATGTAGATCGCATCTCCTTTATTACACAGCGCGGAGGACGCAGACGATGACGAGAAAGCTAAAAGCATTCTTGCAGAACATCATTATACTTTGCACCGTCGCACAAGCATTGCTGTGCAGCTCCTTCGGTCTAATTCCTGCGTATTGGAATAAAGTTTTTCTTTTGCGTTCACACAAAACCAATCTTCAACAGCGAGCATTCGCATTGAAGACTTTTTTATCATTTGTTCGTTTTTTCATGTAGCATGGTTAATTTTTCTCGTATTCTTGTCTCGGAAGCGGTGACCTCGAGGTCCAGAATCTTTTACTATGGGAGTGCACAACTCCCTCTCCCCCTCATTTGTAATGCAAGAATGCCAAATCCAAGTGCTTCCCTGTGACACTGTTCTTTGCATGACAGATTCCGGAAGCCCAGACAGTACTACACTAGGCGCATGAATTTGTCATGCACAGGCTCCACGTGTGCTGGTGTTTGTATTGCTGTTCATGCAATACAAATGAGGGGGCGGGGGAGTTGTGCACTCTCATATTTGCAGCTCCGGTGGTATTGGCTCGTCGTCTTGCGGTATGGGGAGGAAAACCAAAACGAAAGTCTCTTTATTGATGCTTGTGACATTTTTCTACCTTGCTTGACCATGTGATGCCGCGAAGGTGAGCACGAGAAGAACAAAACTCTTATGCAGTTTGGCATGACAAATCGTCCACAAATGCAAAAAAAGAACAACTTATCGTCGGTTTCTGTTTCATATCTACTGGCGCTCCTTGATCCCCGGTCTGCCCCTCGGGCGGCCCTGTGCTTCCAGCTTCGCCGGCAGCGCCTGTGTAGTTATTCGTGTTGTATTCGTAGCTCTTGCATCACAAATTGAAATTCCTTCTCCTGAAATACATAGGTACTACTTCTACACAAGTTGTCATGCAAAACCGCATGGAAAAATCTTTGTGTCATGCACACATTCCAAGACAACAACCACGACCGATAGAAATCTTTATACCTGCATTCTCTGCAGCCTGTTGCTCCTGCAACGCTTTCTCTTTTTCGGTTATGTTCTATCACAGGAAAAAACTGTTTCACTGTGGTGATTTTCTGCATCACAAGTTTGACACACATGACACTGAAAATCTGCCATGCGCGCTTCCCAAGGGAAAACACGCTTGAAAATCCAATGTCTTGCAGGTGTAGCAAGACGAATAGTTCTGTGTTCCATTTTCTGCACGACAAGTTCACAGTGAACCAGTTTTTTCTTCCGATATGTTCTCCGCGCCGACAAGCGTTGGGGGTGGGAACGACGGTTCCTCGAGAGCGACTTCGCACTGTTTTACAAGTATTTATTGTCCCCGTCGCACGCCGCACTGCGAGAAACCACACGACTGAACTGCCGTCTGTCATGCGCAATGTTTATGCAACAACAAAAAAACTTTAATGGACAATCTATCCGGAACGATGGAGCAGCATTCATTTTAGTACCATGAATCTCCTGGCGGGCTTCTGTACGAAGTCGAGGCACATGTGTCAACTGTAAAAATGTCTGGGTCTGGAAGAATCCAACTTGTCATGCTGATTTTGGATTCTAAAAAAATCTGTATTGCATGAGCAGCAAAGAGAGTCCAAGCTTTGCTACACGGAAAGAGCATTTGTCATGCGGTATAGGCATCAGGAAGCCCTCAGAAAATCTGTGATGCTAGGGCATGCATCATAGACATCAGGAGTCATGCAAAATGTGCATGACAAACCTGGCAATCTTCCAGACCCAGACACTTTTACATTTGATAACATGCGGTAGAGCACGAAATGCTTGAAAAACGTGCCCACCGCGTAATCTACCATGAGTTTGCACTCTGCTGGGGAAAAGTACCTTTGAGTGCGTTGTGTACTATGTTTTACATTCGTTCCCGCATGAAAGAGGGCTTTTTTCATGGCAGAAGCGAATACAACACGACATGATACCAATCGCAACCGAAAGTAGACCATTATCTGTCATGCAGAATTCCATATGCATTATCAAACCAGCATGTTTATACCCTGCGTGTTTGTGCGCTTTTATCCCGTCGCTGAACCGTTTAAAGAGCAGATCGAAGGTCGTATCCCGCTCTGTTATTGACAGTGCGCAGGATTCCAGAAGTGTGCAAAAAATCGCCGTGCCCTTCGTGTTCAAGACGATGCTGCGGCAGTGCATCAAGTTGTAAAAGGCGAAGTCGCACAGTATTTCGTCGCGGAACTGCAACGCGTTTAGCTGCTTGAGCTCAAGAATACCTGGGTCGTGTTTGTCGTTCGATTGTTGTTTGAAATGGGGAATTTGTCATGCGAACAAGGACATCAGAAAGGCCTTTTGTCATGCATATTAAGTAAGATCAACATCCAAAAAAAAACATCAACATACTTGCTTCCGACGGGCTTTTGTTCCATTCTGAGACCCACTCTTCTGTGTACGTGAGGACCAATCCGGTTTCTGGTATGACATTTTCGTCCGCCGCGGGGGGCTCTTCCTCCTCGGCCATGATGGTATTTTCCGCTTGTCGTGGTGCTACGAGTAGTCACTGCGCTTTTGTTGTCTTTGTGCCTGCTTTTCTAACAGCGAGCGACTTCCTGAAATTTACAAGCTGGACAACGCTCAATCTTCTTGTTATAGACGACGATACGATAGATTAAATTCCTGCTCTCGACGCAAGTAGCAAGTGACCCGACCAAGCAGTGGCGGTTCTCGATTCTCTCTCGCAACAAGCTGTACAGGCGATATTTTTCACGAGGATTATCAACAAATCACCTCTAGCTGTGCCCTCTGCACTGTAATTCAGCTGCGCTCGTCGGCATGATGGATGTTGCACAAACACAGTTTCGTCCGTCGCATCAAGGCGTGGCGCCTGTGGTTGCAATTGGAAATGGGTGACGATGCTCAACAAAACACTGATCCGGATGCAGTGCGGCCCAAGCATGCGCAGCGGCGCAACGGCCGGGCTAGAGCCGAGCGCGCCGGCGCTGCAGGTTGCCCTCCTTCACACATGGGCAACCGAAGGAAGCGGGCCACCCATAGGCCCGCACGCGGGCCGACCGAGTAAAACCGGGGAACTAGCCCTAGCAACATGTAGTGGGGCCATTCTGAACGGCGCGGGCACGGACGAGAGTAGCCAGGCTGGCCGCCCATCTTGTGGGCAACGCCCGCGGCGCGAGGCGCAGGCAGGCGCCCACGCCGGGCGTCCCTGCCAGCCCGGGGGGCGGGGCCGGCCCGGATCGATGGACGCGACGCCGCCGCGGCGCCATAAATCTGGGGCGCAGCAACGAAAGGCGGCCCCCACCCAAGGGCGGACGGGCTTCCCGGGCTAGGCCCCCTCGCACTGGCCCGGCGTGCCCCGGCCCCTTCCTTTTATTTTCCGGCGCGGCGGGCTAGCTTCCTCGCGGAATAGCGCAAACGCCGGAAATTCAAGGCGCTTAGTGAAGGAGGGGCTGAAGTCCGGGGCCAGCGCGCTCTGCCCCCGACTGCCCCGCGGTCGGAATCGGCTCCGGCCCCTATTTGCGCCCCCTGCCGATAGTCATCGGGCGCGCCCTCGGTGAATAGATTCCGGCAATACACAAAGAAGCGCCAAGGACCAACCGAATGGCCCAAGCCAGACAGCACCGCTTTGGCCCCCCGCGCCGTTCTATCATCGAGCACCTAAACAAACCATAACATTAGCAGTGAAATTCGCACGGGCACGCTCCTCTGACGTTCACTGCGCAGCACTGCTCCTACTCAAGTCGTCACATCACTCTGCAAGCGGTCCCACGCAGAGTTTTCTGCTGTTTTCCTCAGTTTCACTGGTCACTGTAGCTTCCCTCCCTCCTATCACTCCAAAGCGACGTCGAGAGCGGATGTATAATTCACGAACACCAGCCTCGGCGGCCGTCGCGTTTTGCAAGAGTCCGTCGCGCTCTTTTTCCGTGTTCAACTTCACTGAACCCATTGCGCTAAGCAAAGGCCCACGCCCCTGCCCTTTACAGGATTTGGCACAGGAAGCAGGGGCCGGCGTCGGGGGCGGCACAAACTCAGGCGCGGTGGCAGATCTTTGCCTAAGGCGCATAATACGAAGCGCGCGCGCGAGAAGCCTAGCGCGGCCCGGGTGCGCTGTCGTCGCCTCAATGCGAGCGTGTGCGGCATAAATAAGAAGCCAGGTCGGACCTGGAGTCGCCCGCCACAGAAACAGGCAGGGGAGGGGGCATACGCACGCGGGCCCTGTTCAATGGCGGGCCGGGCATCGTGCCCGGCCACTCACGTGCCAGGGCGACGGCCGCCCCGCATATGCGCCTAGCCCGGGCCGCCAGGGCGGGCCAGCGAAAGGGGTGGCCACCCACCCGGCAGGCCTGCGGCCGCGCCAATGGCACGCACTGGCGTTATCTGGCGGGCCAGGCCTTTGCGCCGTCGCCTCGCCGAGTCTCTGCGTGGGGGGATGCTTCGCCTCCCTCTCTGCGACCTCGCTGGGCGCTCCGCGCTTGTGTCCGTCATCTGCTGCAGGCCGTCCGTTTTCTCATTGTAATCGGACGACCCGACGGGGCCTTGGCTGGCATCAACATCTTCGAGGCCGGGCTTCCTAAACAATACAGCGCTCAACAAGCGGCGCTATGAAAAAGAACCAAAAGCCACTCCTTCCCTGATACTCCGAAACACTTTTGCCACGCCAAAAGCCTGACCAGTCTCACTCTGCTCAACTACTTACTCATTGACAAACTTCCCTCAGTGCTGTTGTTCTACGACCTCGCGTTGCTTCCGCTCGTCCTGCTCACGGCTCTCTTGCTGATTTCCCTCAGTTCAGGTTCGAGATGAGGGGAAACATGAAGCCTCGGACTCTGCTGTACACGCACGAAGACAAAAGAAAACCACGTACAGAACAGCAGCAAAATCAGGAGGCTCGCCACGTCACGTGCTTATTTAAAAGCATGACTCTCTGTCTACTGGTCAAATTTCTTCTGTGTGTAGTTCGATGCCTCTTTTTGAAGGAACTCACGTGCGACTACTTGTACTTATCTACACCCGCAACAAGAAGCGTCAAGTTCAACATCAATTATCCTTCTTGGAAGAACTCGTCGCGTTTACCTCCCCAAAGTACTCTTCATCATTGTCATAACTATATCTTTCCCGATCCGCTGCAGGCTGCCACTTCAACGGGTCCTGCATGTACCACGGCCAGGACGGGAGACAGGCGACGGTGGCGAGCGCGCAGCCGATGAGTGTTGCGTAGAAGCAGTAGATGAAGGACTGTTCCCAGAAGCCGTAGAGAAAGCCGAGCGTGGAAAAACCGTAGATGAGCATACTCTGGAGGTCGTATCTGTTGATGGGACGAGATAGGGAAGTTTGGTTGGATTATTGATGGACTTTGTCTTGTTGCACGACTTGCTCAGCTACAAGCATCAGAAACGACCATTGTCATGATGGGGGTCATGCAGAATCAACGAAGCATGCTTCGAACGATCATGAATATGAAAGCAAAAATAATCTAAACGGTATTTTCAAAATTATACGCGTTCTTCTGTCCGACGAAGTCCATTTCGTCGCTCGTGAGCGCATCGTAGTACTTTTGGAAACTCATTTTGTCGCTTGTTGTCCTGCGGTGCTTCTCGGGTCACTGGTATATTTGTCGTTGCTGTCGCTTTATTTTTCCCTGTCGTGCTGCTCTTGACTCACCACAGTGCGATGCTCGAACTGTGCTATCTTTCTATCTTGTTGCTTTTCAGACGTCGCTGCAACGGTTGTTCTGACGTGAGGTTGTATTTGTGAAGATGTTGAAATTGCTTGTCAAGGCTGACTGCCACTGCTGTCTTTGTAGTTGTTGTGTTCCGCAGCAGCAGGTGTTTCTCTTTCTGCTTGTACTCGTACTTCTTTTGTCGCCAGTTTTTACTCAAAATGAAACTGTATCGGCCCGTGTCTTGTCGGCGAGGAGTCCTATTTCGCACTCCAGCTACAACTGCGGTTTCATTCGTATCAGGAAAGCCACCACCACAACGTAAGGTCTCACTGATGTTTGTTCGCTAGATTTGTTTCTACTTGTTGCAGATATTTGTGTGTTGAACAAAAATTTAAACTTCGACTCACATCATAGTACAGCATCAAAAACTCAATATGTTGTTGGAACCATCGCAATACTGCTCTGAGTCAAATCTTTGATGTTATGGAAAGGTTGCAACAGAAAATGTCGAAAAGTTCGTTCCGAGAAAGTAGATCCTCTATTACCATGTATGACCCGGAGTAGTAGAGCAGGTGGAACAAGTCTTCAAGCATGAAGATCGTGATTGTGCCGTGTGCCCGATAGACTTTTCGAGTTTCAAGTATAGCCTCCTCTTGAGGGCGTGCAGCGTGCAGCAAAAGTGATCCTTTCTACGGCTTGCTGTCACTCGTGAACACGAATAGGGTTTCATCATGCGAATCTCACATTTCTATTTCTTGCGCGCCGCAGCGTGTATGTTACAACGTAAAACTCTCACTGTAGTACAACGCTGAAGTACTAACTCATCTTCTTTTTTGTTCGAACTTCTCTTCCACTTCGAAACGTCAGTTGGACCGTGCTCTTTTACAGACCCATCATGTACTAGTACTCGTCAGATCACTAATTTTTGTTTTGCACAAAAACGAGCATGTATTCATATGATTTTCAAAAAACCTGAGACTCATCCCTCTCCACCTTCCCATCGACAAACCATCCCTCTCCTCCTACGGAAACGTTTTTTTCGTCAAAACGGAGTAAAAATCTTCAAATGAAATCTCGCCGCCACTCCCCGACGAACTTCCATTGTTCTCGTTTCCGCTGTTGCTGGCCGCCCGTCGCACGATCTCCCGGATCTCTTCCATGGAGAGTCTCTCGCCTAATTCCCGGCACACCCGGTGGACGTCCTTCTCCGTGATCACATTTTTCCCCTCGATGTCGAAAAGCTGGAAAATTTTCGACACTTCCTCCTTGCTGATGGTCGAGGAATTTGGAATCAACTGCCCGTTCGCGCCCGTTATGCATCGCAAATATGTCCTAGTCTGGGGCTCGAACAACGATGCAGACTTGTGATGCTGCGTCTGGAACAGACATAAACTACATCTGTGTTGCGTAGCGAGCAAGAGGTGCGCTCTGTTTCTTTGATGATTTAGAGCGTTTCTCATGCGGTCTATGTGAGGAGATGAACCCTCCCTAGATGAAGAACTTGTGATGCTCCAGTAGAGCATGTCAGATGACCTTCTGTAATGTGCAAAAACTGCAAGACAAACACACATATTTGCATGCGGTACCCGTTGCATTCGGCTGTACTTGAAAGGAGTCCTCCCGCATCAGATCGAGAAATTCTTCAAAATCCAAGCTCGCGGACCCGTCGCGGTCCAGCTCCTGGAGCATCGTGAAAACGGCTTCGTTTTTGGACTCGTATCCAAGAGACTGCATCGCATTGCGGAGCTCCTTCAGGTCGATCTGGAAGTGGGTTTGAAAGGGTGTAGCTTAAGTAGCTAGGTGTTTGCTTTTCGTGCATGAGAAACTCTTAACTCATGGGCATAAAGTTGTTGTTCCTCTGCATCACTAAACATCCAGCAGTCTCTTGCTTCGCAATAGCAGCTGCAACAACAAATGTAAAATTTGTGGATGAAACTACTGTTCAAACCTGTCCGCTCTGGTCCGTGTCAAACAGATCGAACGCTTCCCATCCTGTGCAAAAGTATCGCGCTCGTAGTAATTGCAATCATGCATTACAAATTTTTTTTCATTGCAAATTTTATTTCTCATGCTGAGGAAATTTGTAATGCATTTGTACGAGTACGATACTTTCGCGTTGCATACTTCTTTTATCTCCTCGATCTCGTCCTGCTTCAACCCCGGTCTTTCGTACTGTCGCGGGTTCCAGGTGCTGTTCGGGTTGTTGCCGCCGGCGGTGGCGGCATTGTAGTTTCCGTGGCGGACGGAAGAGGACATGACTTAGTGTTCTTGTCGGAACGGAAGTAGTTCTTGCAAGAAGGGGACGGACTGAAATGAAGCGCAGCTTTGGAGAGTGGTTTGTGTATTGAATCCTCCTCGCCCTCAACAAAGCGCTACTGTTCTCTTATGAAGATACTTTCCCTCGAAGCCGCTCACTGCACGCAACAAAAGCTTGGTGGGAAGTGCGACTCTCGTTGTCCACGTTCTCGCCAGTGCGACGCTCAGTCGTTGGGAGAAAAGAACGATGATGACGAAAGTCAGGCGGTCAAGCGTGTTTGCCACGAAGAGCTGCTGGCGGGTAGAGTGATACTCCGGCATTTCAATCGCCCACGGGAGGCAGCCTTGAAGCTCAGTTAGCAGGTGCCAGCCAGCCACCCCACACTGCGGCAGGCAAGAGCCCGCGCGGCCTGCGTGCAGCGGCAAACCTGCGCAACAGCCGGACCGGCCAGTCTGTCATCCCGGGCCGTCGCCGGGCGGCATCGCCACAGCAGCTGTGCCGCGCCAAGAAAAACAAAATGCCGCCGAACCCACGCCCGGCCGGGGCGGTGGGGCAAAAGCAGACGCCCACGCCCTCATTTGGCACAGGCGGCCCACGCGCCCGCTTGGCCCACACGGGGGCGATTACCGCCGCGAGCTATGAGGGGGCGGCCCGCCTGCGGTACGCGAGCGGGCGCGGACCCTGCGCAGCGGGCGCGCTAACAAAGAAGCGAGGCCCGGGGCGGGCGCGCACGCGTATGGATGGGGGGCAAGGCAAGGGCGGGCGCAACCACGGGCGGCCCGGCTCTGCTTCGGGGCCATCGTGCTCGATCCGTGGCCTCATTGTTGATTGTGCGCGGACGCCCGGCATTCTAGATCGGCCTCGGTGGTTTTTTCTTGTGCCGGCCATGCTCGCCGGCAATGCTCGCCGGCTTGTGCGGACGGCTTCGCCCCCGCTCGCCCGAGCCCGTGCGTGGCCAAGACGCTGCGGCCGGCTCCCCTCAGCGCGTGCCGCCGACGGCAACAGCACGGGCGGGGGAACGCGGCACGCCGCGGGCAAAGGCGCGCAGCTGCGCCATTCCTTTACTTAGCGCCAGCCAGGCCGCCCCCTGGCGGCGAAAACAGATTCGCTCGGACTATCTAAGAGACCGCAAGCGGCGAATCAGAAGCGCGGGGCGTGAGAAGTTGGGAGCACGCGCGCCCCTTCCTCTGTCTCGCGTCCCTTTCTCTCTCCCTCCTGTCTCTCCTCCTCCGCAGCTGCGCAATCCCACGGAATCACTCAGCCTCCAAAAATCATCTTCGTCAGCACTGGTTCTGGAAAAAAATCTCTATCTGTACGAAATCAAGAACGCACACGCCTATTCGCAGTCAAAGTGTCTGCAGTTCTTCAGCTTTCAAGTTTTGAACCCAAACTTCACAATCTTCAGCCAGCATTTTCCCTTGCCTGTTCCTCCTGAATCACCCACCAATCATCATCAGTCAATATTCCTTTCGTCTCTTCCACCAACGAGATAAAGTTGCTTTCTCTATACTGCTTGCGAACTGCCTCATCCACGGGAAGAACCCCACTACCATCCTCGTTTTCAACCTCTTCACTCCCCTTCTCCTCACTTCTCCTCTCCAGTTCCTGCAGTAACCTCCTGCCGTACCGCAGCTTCGCCTGTTGCAAAGCGGAAAAAAACCGGATTTCCCCATCAGAAAGCTCCGGGTGCCAGATGTCGACAATCAGGACTAGTCTCGTCGTTCTCCCGAAGTTCCAAGCCGAGTGGTAATACGAGTGGTCCCAGATGAAAGGTTCTCCATTCCTTGGCTGGATAATCTTGTTGCCCACCTGCAACGCGATAGGGAAGAGCTGCTTCTCCCTCTCCTCGATGTCGCATAGAGATTTGTTCTCTACTGCACCATCTTCACCAGCAGTGGTACCAGTTGCAGTTGTGGAAGAAGTTGACGCTGATACTGTTGATGTTCCAACTTTCCTACCATTCTTCGACCTCCACACCTTCGTGCCCAGAGCACGTGTTTCCTCCAACACATACTCGTCTCCTTCCTCCACTTCCCTTGCTGCGCTATCGGCTTGAGGCTCAACCTCTGGATCCAAATTGCACCCGTCGAGCGGTAGCCAAACGCGCAACATCCGATTGCTGGGGCCGAAGTGCGGGATGATCTTCGTCCCGGGCACCAACGCCGAGACGAACGCGTGGCTGTAGTGGTTCGGAAAAATGGTTTCGATTGCCTTTTTCGTTACTGGCAGTTTTTCTAAATTCTCCTCAAAGGCTTTGTGGTTCAGGTAAAGGTAAAAAACGTTCCACTGTCCGGAAGAAGTCGCGGTAATGCCGGGGAGTTTGGTTTTAGTTTCTGGCTCGACTTGATGTTCTCCTGCGGATGGTGCAGCACTGCTTGCTGTTTCTACTTCACTGATCTCTTTCGGGTCTCGGTAGGGCTGCCAGCCGGTCGTGGATTTTGAATCGGAAGATCTACCACTGCTACATCTTAACTGCAACACCTCTTCCCGGATTTTCGGGTAGATGTCCTGCAAATCTTGGTGTAATTTCTTCAGCTTCATCTCTGATATCGAGTCAGCAGCAGGTCCAGAAGATTCATTTCCGCTGGTAGCTGTTGTGTTTTCCATTTCAGCATGTTGAGAACTTGGCTCTTCCACGAGCCGTCGACGATCAATCTCCTCATCAAATGTTGGCCACACCTCAAAGTTTCTCTCCACCGGGAGCATATCGGAAGACAAAACCCGGCTTTCACAGCCGTGTCGCCAAATTTGGTTGTTCACCCGGAGTAGAAACCATTTCCGTAGAATTTTCGCGCACTCCGTTTCGCAGTGCAGTTTTTTCTCCAGGAACTTCAAACAGCCAAGCTTCACGATGTTCGTCACGTAGTGCTCGTCTAGGATTTCGTTTGCTTTCTTCATCACCTTCTTCTGCAGGAGCAGTTTGGCTTTCGACAATTCTTCGTCATCATCGTCGACGTCGTGTTTTGGTTTCTGTTCTGCTTGTCCTGAATGCAAGTGTTTGTACCGAGGGTTTGGGATCCAGGTGCTAGCAAGGTGGGCGCTACTTGTCCCTAGCTTACTCCCCGCTGCTCTTCCCCTGCTGCTCTTATCCTTCAATCTAACGAAAAACGGGTAGAAAAACGTCGTGTAGCTCAGATTCAGTGGTTTCTCCTTGTCAGCTGTGCTGCTGTGGTTGTCTTCGTGGTTAATGCGACTATCCGCATCACAAGTAGACGCTGGATTCCATGCCACCGCTTCGATCTCGTGCCACCAGCCCACGGGAATGTAGAGAAGCTCGCCCGGGTTTAGGTAGATGTCTTCGTACTGCCGAAGCTTTGCTATTCTGGTTTTTTCCTCCGATGTGATTGATGTAGTTGTAGTTTCTCCTGTTGCAGTAGTTCCTGCTCCCTCGTAGTCGAACGTCGCGTAGTTCGTCGTGATTATCGGATCTGCCGCCTCATCATGCACGTCGTCGCGCTGGAATTGATAATTTTTGTCATGCTGATGTTTTGCAACCACTGCTTCCCCTGCTTCATCTGGAGCTGCCTGATCTGGAGCTTCGACCATTTTATAAAACTTCTTCACCAAAATCACATCGTCTTCCACCAAATTCGCCGCGTCCAACGGTGGAAACAAGCGTATCCTTTTCCGCCCGCTCAATTGTAAAAAGAAATTCTCCTGGTTATCGTAGTGGAGTCGAGATTTAGTTCCTTGTCCAAGCTATGAACTGCAAATATGTCTGGGTCTGGAAACTTGTAATGCTAAAAATTAAATGATATTCGCACTGCAATACGCAGCCAAGCATGACAAGTTTTGCGGGCTGCTAGGTGTTGCATGTTCCGCATGACAAACTGAGTTTTGCATGACATGCAAGAGAGCCTCTTCGTGCTCACGCAACACAGATTTGAGAGTCATGCCAGACAAGCATGACAAACTTGCATTCTTCCAGACCCAGACATATTTGCATTTGATACAAGCCAAATATCGTGATTTTTCACGTCAAGTGGGACATTGTTCAGGAGCTGTTTTTCCAAAACGTGAGAAAGCGGTCGTGATGCTGGTGATGTAGATGTTGCTGCACCCGCTGGTCTTCTTGGTCTTCCTGCATCACAAGTTCTTACCACAAGTTCTTCATCCTCCAGCTCATTCGCCTTCAGAAACCCAAAACACCGGTCCAAACAGCCAGCCCCGTCGGCGTAGAAGTGCGGAAGGCTGTTCAGGAAATCGGCGAAACTCATTTCTGTTCTTCTCGCAGCGACGGCAAGGACTTTTATCCGTTTTTTGCAGTTTTCGTTTTGGTTTTGTTCCTGATCTGCGTTATAATTGCACCCTGCTTGTTTCTCCAACACTTCCTCTACATCTACAGACTTCCAGTCTTCAACCCGTTCCAGCCACTTGTCAACACCATGGGCTTTCACTTGCTGCGGAGCTATAACCCGCTCAGGTGTTACAATCTCAAACGTTACAATAGAATCTGAGATTTGTCTTGCCTGATGAACATGACAGACTCGGACAGCATTCCACTTTCCGCAATACAAATTTCGCCAGATTGTAGTGCGGATTGGGACTCCAGAACTTGTCATGCGCAATCCTATGAGAGTTAGGTAGATCATGCACTCTTGCATCACAGATTTCCATAGTCTATTGTAACGCTTGAGATAGTAACACCTGAGCTGGTTATAGGCGCAACCTGGATTTTTTCCGCTCCGTACTTGTGTTTTAAAGTCTTTTTGTTGAATTTGTCTTTCAGTAGTTGCTCGTCGATCGGAAGGTTTGTGATCTTCACCGGCGTGTTTTCCATGATAAAAGACTCGAAGAAGGAAACTTTCGGCTTATTTGATGGTGCCGAGTCTTTGTCGTCTGCTGTAGCAGGATCAGCAACAGCATGAGAACAATCTACAAAGTCCGCGAAGTCCATGCAGGCGACCGTGGGTTTCTTCTGCGGAGCTACGGGCTGTGCTTGTTCATCTGCAACTTCTTCTTTCGCAACTGCTCCCTCCGCGCTAGAGGACGGCAGCGATTTCATTTCTCCGACAGGAGAAGTGTCAGGGTGGGCCGTCATTGTGTCAAAGTGAAAAACGAAAGGATGAAGGTAACTACTGAACAAGACCTGTACACTTCTTATTTCGACAAGAACCTCAATAGGAAAGCGACTTGTGAGGACAAAAATCTCCTGACAAAAGAAAAGTGTGATTCGAAAGCATGAATGAAAAACCAGGGAGCCGTTTGCTCTGCTTCTGCATTGCAAAGGAGCTACTGTATCCGCCGCGAACATTAGAGTCGTGTAATCATACTAGACACGTCGCTTGACAGCTGCAAAAGCAGGTCAATGTTCTTCAATCTTGTCTTCCTTCTCTACTTCGCTTTCCGCGGAAGTGAAATTTGTGTTGTGAATAGAAGAAGTCTACAGTTTTTGTCGTGCTAGAGCTACTTCTCCACTTGTGAGTTCCGCCTTCGCAGTCCATTCAGAAAATTTCATTCAGCAGGTCGTCATCCAGCAAGCTGCTGCTATGCAATGTAAATTTCCCGTACATGTACAAAATGCATTACAAATTTCGCTAACTTGCAGTGTCCAACTTGTCATGCTAGACTAGGATTGAAGGCAAGTTTCATCATGCAGAGACTGCATTTGTACGTGTCGGGGAAATTTACTGTGGATAGCTGCCCTCCTCGTTCACCAACTCCGGCTGCACCACCGCTTATTGTGAGGAAAAATCCCCCCAGCACATATCAAAACGAAGTTTGTGATGCTGGATTTGCGTACACAAATCAGCTTTCTCTTGCAGGAAGTACTTGGCGGCATTTCCTAAGGCTGTTCGGGTATGCAGAAGGCTAGCAATAACGCATGGCAGACAGGTTTGCCGTAGTCGAAAGCGCATGACAGATTGGCTTTGGAATGCGCCACATGGCTCCTATTCGCCTATAGGCAAGACAAAGATGATTTGTGACCACAAATTAGCATCACAAATTTTTATTTTCATATGGGGAGGGGGGATTTTTCGTGTTGATACCGGTATTCTAATCTCCATTACTTTCTCCCCGGCGTCCCACTCGCACACGGCTTGCGAACTGCAGAATCCTTTCGCTAATGGAAACCACATCACCAGCGGCATGTACTTTGCTTCCTTGGATAAAAACATCAGCCGAAATCCCTCGTCGCTGATGGTCAAATAGCACTGTTTCGCGATGTTCCACCTCTTCAGTTTCGGGAGAAAAATCCGGCACACGAAAAACGGGAACTGGGTTTGTAACAACTGCTCCAGCATCTTTTCCCCTGTGGCTGTTTCCGAGTCCTCCTCATTTTTCACCCAGCCTTGTTTTTTCCGAAAATTCTCCGCAAAGGACTCTTTCGTGTTGTAACAGGGGAGATCGAAACCGTTTAGTCGGGTTTTTTTTGATGTAGTTGTTGATGTTGTGTCGTCTTGCTCGATCTCCATACTTCTATTTGTTTCTTCATCAATGTCCTCTTCCCGCGCGTAGTACCAAACTTCGAATTCTGGGCGTTCTATCACCTCGACTTTTTCTTTCGGTTTATTGTTCTCCGTTACTGCATCGCCGTCCCCGCCTATGCAAGAAAAAAACTGCGAGTACAACTCTGTAAAAATGCAGAACATGCAAAAGAGTTACAGCTGTCATGCCAGACAGCCATGAAGTCCTCTTTCCGTGCTGTGTATGTTCCCTTACAAGCCACGCATGACAGGTTTTCTCTATCATGTAGAGCAAAGCTGTAATGCTGTCAGCCGAAGAAAGTATACACTGTAACACAGTTTTTTTCTTGGATACCGCCCACCCCGGAACTGGAGCTCCCTTCTTCTTGGATCTGCGACTTCTTGGTGACGCGGATTCTTTGGTACTGCAACGGGCCCTATCAAATGCAAATGTGTCTGGGTCTGGAAGAATGAAAGTTAGTTTGTCATGCTTGTCTGACATGACTCTCAAGTCTGTCATGCACATTACCCAAGAGCCCCACTTTTCTGTCATGCAGAAGCTCACTCTGTCATGCAGAAAGGCCAAGACTGTAGGACCTCCAAAACTTGTCATACTTGCCACCCAATTGAGGCGCCCTCGTCTTTCTCAACCAGCATCACAAGTTTCCAGACCCAGACATATTTGCATTTGATAGGCCCTTGTACTTGATCTTCGGGTATTTGACGTTCTGCGTGTCTAATGCGCACTTATACTTCTGCTGGATGGCGTTGATCGCGAACTCTTGGACCATTAGCTTCGATATTACAATGAAAAACGCCCCCACCCCAGCACTTGGCAGTATTTGTATTGCAAACCTTTCCAATGGAAACGTTCCCCGTCTTGCATATCTCAGCATCACAAATTTTTCATGCTGAAGAGCCCAAGTCTGTGTTGCAGAGGAGCCCAACAGCAGCCGCATCTGTTATGCAAAAGACACCTCACGCACCTAGATTCTGCATCAGAAAAGCTCGCAGTCCTTTCATGCAAGACAAAAGCCTTTCATTATCATTTGGAAACTTTGCATGACAAACTTTTGCAAATTCGGGGTTGGGGGCATTTTTCATTGTAGTAATCGATTCCGCTTCCTTTTCGCAATTTTCCACCACCATGGGGTGCACAAGCACGTCGATCACGATGCAGGCTTCCTAGTGGGTTTGATCATTTTTGTGAAGTGCATATCAGATGAAGAACAACAAGGTTACCACGCATGACAGAGCAAGTTTTTCATGTAAAAAATTGCATGACAGAGTCCAGCCAAGTCTAAGCGTACCTTCTTCTTATCGAAATCTTCTATGGGCGGCCCCACAGACACGGGTATTCTCAACCCCTGCTCTATCACAAGAAAAAAGTGTTACAGTTACCCATTTGTTGGAGTTTCTGCATCACAAATTTTCTCTATGTGGCAGAGAAAACTTGCAATGCGAATATCATAAGGGAAAACAGGAAGGAAACGAAGCCCCCAAGCATTTCCTGCATGAGAGAGGTTGTCTGTGTTGCCGGTCTTGCATAGACTATGTGTGTAACAACTGTAACACTTTTCTCTTGCGATATGCTCCTCTTCCGCACTCCCGGTTTGCTCTGCCATCAGGGACTGCATGTGCTATGCATTGCAAACATGTCTAAGCCTGAAAATTTGTAATGCGAGGCTGGGAATAGTGAATGTTCTGTAATGCATAAGCAACCACGAGAAAAATTTGCGCGGTCGAGTCCAAGTATTGCGTTTTTCGCATGACAAAATGCAGGGCTGCATGACAAGCAAAAAAATCTCTTCTTGGACACGCATCACAAAGACAAACGAAGATTTCTCTTCAGTCATGCCAGACAAGCATGACAAACTTGCATTCTGCTTCCAGAACCAGACATCTTTGCAATGCATATGTGCGGTTTCTCTACCATTTCGTGACTGCAAATGTTGATGAACAGCTTCGTCTGCGCTATCCTGTGCAAAAGTATCGCATTCGTCTTCGTAGTGCAAACGTGCATTACAAATCTTTTTGTTAAGTCAAGTCCGCATTACAGATTTCATTTCTCATGCTGAGGAAATTTGTAATGCATTTACACCAGTACGACATTTTTGCAGTTCATATGCGCGTTGGATTTCTGATTCGCCCCGCTCCCCTGGATCAGGTTCGGCGCGCCCTGCCGGTAGGCAGTTTTCAGGACGAAACCTTTTGATGGTATGTAATACAGGTATAGATTTTCTACGCAATTTTGTCATGCAACTTCAACACGCATGGAACTATTCAGAGTTGCGTAGGTATGTAATGCAAAACCACAGCTGCAACAAAAATCTCTTTTTGTACCTGGCACCGGCTCCACCACTGCCGCGCCCTCGCTGTCTATCTTTCCCAGCATGGATTTGTTCATTTGCTCCGACCGGTTTTTCGTGATCAACTTCTCGTACCTTTTCAAGTACTCATCCAACTGTTCTGGCGACCACTGAGCCATCTCCTCCGGCGACGCTCCGCCCATCAGCTGCTCGACCTCCTCTTTCGACAAGCCTGCGAAGCCGCCGCTGGGAACGCCCGACGCGCTGGGCGGCATCCCGCCGGGCGTCGGGAGGTTTTGTTCCATGGTTTTCCCTATCCTGTGCAAAAGTATCGTAGTCGTACTAATTGCAAATATACATGACAAATCTCCTTCCTAGGCCTAGGGTAAAACAGCATTACAAATTCCACTTTTCTTCTTGCCAAAATTTGTGATGCAATTTATACTAGTAAGTACGATACTATTTGCAATGCATATTCCCATTCAGGATGTCGAACGGGTTGCGGTTCGCCTCCGGATTCGCACCCAGCGGGTTCTCCGCGGTGGACATCCGCTCGTGCACGCGGAGCAGCTCGTCCATCGTGCTGGTTCGTTGTTGTTGTGGTTCTGCTTGATTGGTAGAGATGTAGTCTTTTGAAAATGCAGGGCAACGAGGGAACTGGAGCGTCCGGCTAGACTCTGCAGCTGATCAACACATTAGAGCACTCGGATGGGATCCCACCTAACTCGACTATTAAAACACACACGACTGGATCTCCTTTGCAAGACATCCAAGCTTGCATCTCACGCTCACAACGTTGTCACACGCCGGTCCTGGACGCCTCATGCGGTCTCTCCTTACCAACTCGCCTCCAGCGGCTCTACTACCAGTTCAGTTTGTATTCGCCCCCACCCTAGGTGTTTGGTTTATTAGGATAATTTTTCGCACTCTCGCCCTCCTACCTCCTGAAAGCTCTATTGACACGCTCCATCTTCCGCATTCTACCGGCCCCAGCCGTCTGTGCTCCACGAAAGGAGAACACGGTGACTGCTCCTGCAGCTTGCATTGCCCACACGACGGTAGCTCGCTTCGCTCGAAGTCCAGAAACCAATCTGGTCGATACGCCGGGCTCTAAGTTCTACAGCGACAAAGAAAACACCCTCTCCCGGGGGGCAAATCAAAAGCACGGCGGGCCGAGCGATCCGCTGCCGGCGGCCAGCGAGCACGCGAAGCTAACCGGACGGCACCCGCCTCCGGCCAAGCTGGCCCTCTAGCCACAGAGATGGCGGGCCGATGGAAACAAAGGCGGCGCGGCGAGGGCCGGGAGGCAGGCGTAAGTCCCTCCGGCCCTTACCTGCGGCTGCTTCGGATGCATGGATGAGCGCACGACCCCGGCAAAGCCAAACATCGCAAGGAACCGAAACGGGCCACGGCACTTCGGCGGGCCCTTGCGAGCGGGCCCGCTGGCGCGGCTACCGGCGGGGGCTTCCGCGCGCCCGCGGGGGCATGCCACGCAAGTAAAATAATGAACCGGAGGCGCAGCCCCGCGCGATAGCGGCTTTGTTTTAGGGCCTCTTCCGCTTGGGCGGTGAACCGCTTGCCGAGGTCCGACGCCTCCGCCGAAACACCTGGCCCATCGCGCGCCATGCTCCCGCGGTTTTCGAGCAAGCTAACATGGGGCGCGGCCGCGGGCGCGCGAAAAGAGCAGGGGCGCCCGCGCGCCGCCAGGGTGGCGGGCGACGTTGCGGCGCTTTTTTTGTTTTTCTGGCCGCTACGCCTATTCCCTGAAGCTGAACGAAGAATGGCTTCGGGCAGTCGCCCCCGCCCGCGCTGCGCCATTCGGCGGCCGCACCCCCGCCATTGACGCGCCGAAACAACGACAGGCGGCGCCCGCACTGCGAGCGGCTGGCGCATGGCTCCAAGGTAGGCCAGAAGACACAGCGGCCATGCTCGCAAAGATGCTGCACGCGGCGCGGGGCGTCTGGGTCGCTGTTTTTGTCTCGTCCGGTTCTTCACGCCACCGAGCCCAGACCCTTCCATCTCAGGAAAGCCAGGCACCCATCTTTCGTTTCTACTGGAGCTGATCCACAAATAACAAAGAATGCCTACTTTAGCGAATCCGGAAAGAATTTGAAAGGTTGTACTTACGTACATACACACGGAGGGATCACTCTCATCGGGGGCGCTCAATGTTGTGACTGAGCCACCACTCTCTAGACATCCGCTCGTGCACGCGGAGCAGCTCGTACATCGTGCTGCTCACTCTGAAGAGCTCGTTTTTTTTTTGCAAACCACGCTCGCATAAACTTTGTTCTAGTGGCTTTGCCACTTCAGATTTCTCTGACTTTCTCCTCAGCCTGGTGTTTAATTTGGTCGCGGTCCTCTAGCTGCAAGCCCTTCTAACACGACACTCGCTTCTCCGCACTCCAACGGCCTCCCACTTCCCCGGCTTTGGTCAAAGAAAAATAACAAACTACAGACGCTGCCTTCACAGCTAGCAATCCCCACGATCCGGTGGCCCCCTTCGCCCGGGGCGCAACAATAAAAGCCGATCGGCAAGGCCACACTGCGACGCAGAAGACGCCCGCGGGCGCATGAGAAGCTATAGCACGGCGGGCCGCCCGTCCGAGGCACTGCAGGCGGCCTGCGAACACCCGGGCTGCGCGGGGAAATTCGCGGCAAGCCCACACACTCACACAGACAAGCTGGAACAGCTGCGGCCGGGGCCGGGGGCGATTCATTCGCGCTGCGGCTGCCCGGGCCGGGCCGGGCGGCCGCCGGCCAGACGCAACTCAGGGAAGCCGCGCGGGGCCCGCTCGCGCGCTTTCGCGGAAAAGGCTGCGCGCGGCGCACCCCGGGCGCGCGCGCGCGGCATAACAGTAAGGCGCGCCCCTCCGGGTGGGCGTAGGCAGTTCCTTCAGAGCTTGGCCCGCGGCAAGGCGCCGGCCTCTGCCAACAAACCGCGGGCCCGTCGTACTTGCTACCGTCCGAATCAGTCCGCGCAAACCCGCAGAGAGGGCCGCGCTGCCACCCTGCGAGAACCCGGCGAGATCGCTCGGACGGCGCTCCGCCAATCGGACGGCCGGCGCCCCGTATTGTAGGCCCGCATCGTCACGGCCTGCGGCGCTGCAGGCATTCTGGCCCGCCTAAGTGCTTGCGCGGCAGGCGTTTGGCGCCGGCCTACCGCAGGGCGGGCCCCGCCCCAATGAGGTCCGCCGCACTGCGGGTTCCGAGCTTGTCAACGCCACGGGCCTAATGCATCCCCTTCCAGCAGAGGGGCGGGGACAGCGCAACCGTGGCCCGCGCGCTGCGCTGCGCGATCCAAGACCAAGACGGCGCCCAGATAAGTTTGCTACGCACGCAGCAAGGCTAGCGCGACACTGCCTAGTCCTTTTCGTGTGATGGTCTCCGTAGATGGTAATGGCGCAGAGTGGAGAGGGAGACCCTTCGATCTCACAAAAACGAGCACAATGCCGGTCCTTCTAATCTCCCGCTCCGCAAAAAAGCTACCTCATGCTGTTGCTTTTGCGCTCACACAACCTAGTACAACTCAGCCAAGAGCTCTTCTCTCGCCCACACATCCACTCGACTTTGGTCCAGCTTGCGCTCCACCTTCACTAACAGTGAGAAAAAACACCGGCGGAATGAAACCCGAAAAGAAGGCGCCACGCTTGGGACTAGGACCAAGTTGCGCCAAGCAGCCCAGCAAACGGTCCCGCGGTGTGTGCCATTAATAATTTAGACAATGACCCACATCGACGCCAACGACACCCGAATCGGGATGCGCACTAACGAAACAGCCCGGCAGCTGCCGGGGATGGGCAGGCCGCCCGCCGCCCGGGGAAGGGCCGGTAGGAATGCGGCGCCCCACATAGTGGCCGCTCGGGAGGAGGCAGCCCGGCGCCCTGCGAGCAACGGGCTGCCCTTGCATTGAATTGCCTGGCGGGCGGCGAGCTGGCATTGAATTGCCTGGCGGCGCGGCGTCATTCGATTCAAACAAAGGCGCCACGCGGCTGCCTACTACACCCGCGCGCCCCCACGCTGCGCCATTCCGGCGGGCGCGCCGCGAAAAAAACGAAAACGCGCCGCAGGGTTGGGGGGAGGGCCGAGGGCTGGAAGGCAGGGGGCGCGCGGCTCTTATCGGCGTAAATCCGTGGCGGGTTTGGCCGGTGGGCCATTGCTTTCCGGTCTGCATTTCGGAGTCCCGCCCGCCATCGGCCGCGCGCGAGCAGGCAGCCCGCCGCGGCTCGATTTGTAGCGGGCGGGGCCAATGCCGTGCCCCCGTGGGCGACATTCTGCGCCGTCTTGGCGTCCTGCCCCTGGTCGCGCATTGCCCCAAGCAGGTGACACCGTAGCCGCCCCACGTCGAAAGGCCGGCCCCGCTCGCCAGAGAAGAAACCACACACAAGGCGCGGACCCGCTGTCTGAGGTAGGCGCCCGCTGTTACTCAAGGGACTGCCATCTTTACAATTTCCTTCCTGTGCGCCGCACTGTGCCAGAGCCTCACTCCCGCGCCCGCTCTGCTCCCTCTGATAGATGAATTGTGTGTCTCGAGCCCCATTTGGCTTGCGTTTGCTCTCATCCTCTTCCTCAATTACTCATCCGTGCTGTCCCTCATAAGTACCAGGCTGACCAAGAAAAGACCCCTTCTCCGTAGCATCGCAATGGCCGTGAGTCGACCAAAAAGTGCCAGCTTTTGGCTGTGTGGCTATGAAACATTTGAATAACACTTTTTTCAGTGAAACTAGGAGACGTAGAATCAATGATACAGGACTGCTGGTGGGCTCGGTCCCAAAAAATTGTTCAAGTTTTGCATTTTCAATGTGTTCATTTGTATTTTTTACAAGTAGTGTCTTTTCTTTTCACACGAGCAATGATGCAACAGATCACGCTCGACGAAGTCTAATATTCAAAACGATAAATCAAGGGCGATGGACTAACCTCTTGTAACTGTAGATTAGCCTGCTCTTATCTGCGTATAACTGGTATAAGTGTTTGATGGCGTTGTATTGCTTAGTGTGTCACCTTGTGTGCAAAGTGCGACGCCGCCCTTGTGCAATGTAAACTTTATTCGGGTTTGTGACAAAGATAAAAGAATCTTTCTGTGTCGGTAAAAAAATCTTCGGTTTCATCTTGTTCTCCCGCCGGAAAATGGAATTCGAGTAGGAGCGTGAGGACGTCTTCTACTTGTGCAGCAGAGCCAGCCCCAGCTTCTTCCACTTTCTTACTTAAAGATGCTCTCGATCAGCTGGACACAGCCACCTGTGCAAGTTTTTTGTTGAATTCCAGTTTGTCATGCGGTGTACGTTACGGCAACAGCAAAATAGTTTCCATCTCATGCATGACAGATTCAAAAATTATCAAATAGACCAGCAGCATCCCCTGCGGCGTCGCCAATTTGATCCGAATTTTCCCCAATCACATGCGCCAAGCAGAAGCAGCACGGCAAGACCGCTAAAGCCCCACAGATCCTGTTTTATTTCATTTGAATCATATGTGATGAGTTTGTCATGCAGCAAGAGCAAGCATGATGGAATTACTTACTTGCTCCACGTGCATCAATGCAGTTCATGCAACACAAAAAATCTGTAGTTCCTCCTGTACCCCATGCACATTCCTTGCTGTCTGGCATGCGCATGCGCATTCGCCTTGTCCTTTTCTTCCTGTTCCTTCCTCCTCTTTTCCTCTTCCGGATCCACTGCTGGAAGCTTATGCATGAGAAATCTTCTTTTTGAACCACATCAGATTTGTCATGCATTTTCGCGTTTACACTAGAACTGTGTCATGCCGAATCAGAATCTGCAACATGATTATTATATCGATCTAGTTGATTCCTACTCACCGGGGAATTTTCCACGAAGTTTCTCATGCGTAAGCGCCAACCTGTTGTGGACCGCCCGCCATCTGGATCTGCACCGGTTGCACCGGCTGCACCATTTGGACAAACTGCTGGGGCAGTGGTGGCGCGTTCCAGGGGTTCATTCCCATTTTTGATGACATCGTTCCGCGGAGCAGGGCGTCCTGGAATCATGGATTTTTTTTTCATTTGCGGATGTGAACAAACTTGTGTTGCGTATAGACCGAAGAAAAACCGTCTTTGTCATGCACGCATCATCGCGCATGCTGCAGCCCAGAGATCTTTGTAAAAGTACCTTCATTCCCATCAGGTCCGTAGCATAGATGAAGGTTGGTGGCCCGCGGCAATTTTGCATCATTGCCTGTGCACTTGGCCCGTCCCCTGGACCCCAGCACTGGACTTGGTGTAGTGCGTGGTTGATCCAACCTGATAGTCTTATTTAAATGAATCATTCAATTTCGTAATGCGTAACAGCATGCTTTTACCACAATGAACGTTGATCTCATACTCATGCGCCGCAATACAAGTTCCAACAGCGACAGCAACTATCAACTGCCCCAAAATCTTCAATATTACCGGTTGCCAGCTGCTGGAACTGAATCTTGATAAACCGGCACTGCATGGGTGTTGGCCAAGACAAGCACAGCGCCGATTTTCCTTCCTGATGTATGTTTGCTTCGTACTTCATGCCCGTCGTGTCCCCACCGGCGGCAAGTTGCTGCCATGCTAACCCGTCGCTGGAACTCAAGACGACAAACTGGAGCGCGGCGTTCCTTGCTACGCCGTCTTCTGCGCCGAAGGCGACAAAGACGTGGTCAATGAGTCTGACGGTCTGGAAGTCGAGTTGGAAATCAACGAGCGGTACGTTGGCCGCGGAACCCCACCTGATAGTTGTGTAAGTGCTTGATATTGGCTTTTTATGCATCACAAAGAAGTGTGTGTTTGCTGTTTCTGCATGGCAAAGTCTTCAGTGTTTGACTTTGACACTGTTCGTCGATTTGTCATGCAAGAAGCCGTACTAGCATTTTTGTGCGAACAATGATTTAATACCAGCTGAAATTTCCGCCATCCAACACGTTATGCGGATCGTCTTCCTGATTCCCGTAGAACCTGGAGGAAGAGGAGCACAGGGTTGACTGCGCGCGGGCCCAGTTCACGCTGACGCGACCTGTGGTCATCGTCATGGTGGTCGCGGTGTCTTCTTGACCTGCTTCGAGAGAACAAGTGTGATGTTTTTTTAGAAGAATGAAACTTTGGGTTTGGAGAAACAAATGACAACGACAAACTGCTGGGAATAGAGTGCAATTTGCGTAGACTCACTCGGCCTCTTGCTCCCTCCTTCTCATATGAAAATATACGCTACGCACAAAATGAAAAAAACAAAGCTTCTTCTGCAGAAGCAGCTGCAATAGAGGGCAATCAAACAGGAGTCCTGTTGTGTGTGGTTGGAATCATTTCGCCCCGACAAAACCAAATAAAGCTTTCGCAAATATATCATCTCTGGACCCTTCGATAGGGGGAGACTGGGCAATATATGGCCATAGACGTTTAGTACACATCGGCAACCCCCAACTCGCCCAGTCAGATTTTTCGCAGAGGCGGCGCCCCACAATGTATGGAACCATGCGGAGACTAGACAAAAACGCGACAGAGGGCTGTGACCCGACGGGGCCGCAACCCCTGCGCGCGATTCTGGCGGGCAAGAGCTGCAAGCCGCCACAGCAGGGAACCCAACCAACAGCGCGCACACCATGCCCGAGGGCAGCCGGCACACAGCAGCACCGGCCGGCGAACATAATGCAGCCGGCAGAGTTTGGACTTGCATGGGCCCCCGCGGGCCAATGCTCGCGCCCGCCCTGGTAATGGCCCGCCAGGGCGCGCGGCTGCATAGGGTGGCCGCGTTATCCGGCCGATGGCCAGGTCGCAGGAGAGTACGGCGGCGGGCCATGCGCCCGGCGAGCGCCGCGGTGCGGCGGCGGCAAACGCGAAGGGGGTAGGTTGGTAGCGGGCTGGAGGGAGCAGGCGCGGCCCGGCGCTCTTTCTTCAAGTCTTCCGGGCCGAGCTCCGGCATGCGGCTTCGGAGTTTCTCCATCTAGCCGCACACCCGCAAAAGGGCACTAGCGCCAAGCCCCGGCGGGCACCATACACGCGCCGCATTAATGGGCGGCGCTCCCCCACTTCGCGGCCCTACCCTTCTCGCTGGGTGGCCAACCGGACGCACGGCCCAAACTATCAATCAGTGGCGCAGCGCACCAGAGTGATGACTGACGGACTGCGGTAAGCTACTTAACTAGAGTCGCGCATGGTGCTGATCTTTGGAAAATGCCTGCGCCTCTCTGAATTCTGCGCCCCACTCCTTTCGTCTCTCTCTCTCTCTGTCTTTGTCTCTCTGTAACATGCCTGTCCGCTCACAACTCATCTCTCCTGAAGCAGTGAAAAACACAGGTGCTGGCCTAGGATCGTTTTTTCAATGAAAGTCGCTTCGCGTGCCTCTAGAGCTTTCCCATTTATTGTGAAGCCGTTGCCGGATTAAAATCCGCGTGATGCCACAGAAGATGCGGTTCTTGCAGTTGTTGCAAAACGTCAACGTCTTTTGATGCCGCTTCATAAAATGGGCTCCAAAAGTTGTCCGCTCTTGTGTGTGGTAAGTTGTAGTGCGAAACGGGGGTCATATAGGGTAAAGCTTGTTCTTCATTCATGAAATATGGTTCGTGAAACTAGCTGCGCTTGTCGCAAGCAAAAAAATCATAAAAAACATGAGAGAAGCCTTTGCATTTTTCGAGAGTGGATTCGTTGTTGCACATAAAACGCCTCGTCTTTTGGATATGATTGGAAAACATGTTTTTCTGTGGACAAGTTTGTTCGAAACTTTTCGTGTAAGCCTGTGGAGCGATGACAGTAGACAACAGTACTTGCTACTGCTGAATCTAAGTAATGCGACCAAAATGTTAGATTTCGAGGTGAGTTTATCACTTTACTCATCCAATTTTTGTTCTCCACCAACGATTCCGTTTAGAAGTTCCACCAAACATCAAAATCATTTCGTTCTCCCGGAGCACTTCTACCACCCGCTTCACTTGAAAAAGTTCTCCACGAGGGCCGCGCAGCTGCCTGAAAAGTTGTGTTTTTGGGCTAGTAATGTCGTCCATGCAAAGTCTCCTCACAAAATTTTCTCATCGGCATCCATGCATCAGAAAAACTTTTTGTCATGCACTTTTTCCACGAAATCAAACGTCAAATCGTATACTCGCAGCCTGCCCGCACACGCCCACAGCTTCTCCCGCACCCTCCGCAATTTCCGCACCATTCTCGCTGACCACGTTTGCCAAGCAGAAACAGCACGGCAGGACCGCGAGGGAACCCAGGATCCTGATAGAAGTGAGTTTGTCATGCATAAACCTTCATTTCCAGAGTCGTCTCATTCGTACGACCCGCATCACAAATGATGATGATAATGTTGAAAAGACAAAACCTAAATAGCAGCTTGTAAGAAGTACCCCACAAACATTCCCTGCTGCCGGGCATGTGTATAACCCGCTCAGGTGTTACAATCACAAACGTTACAATAGAATCTGGGATTTGTCTTGCATCATGAGCATTACAGACTCGTAGACCGTTCCACTTTCTGCAATACAAATTTCGCCAGATTGTAGTGCGGTTTGGGACTCCGGAACTTGTCATGCGCAGTCTTATGAGAGTTGGCTAGATCATGCATTTCTTGCATCACAGATTTCCAGATTCTATTGTAACGTTTGAGATTGTAACGTTTGAGCAAGTCATAATGTGCCTGTTCATTTTCCTTGTCCATTTTCTCCTTGTGTAGCTCCTCCGCGGTTTTTTCCTTCTCCTCCATCCAGGTGGAAAAAACTGTGTTCAGTGCTGCAACTTTCTTGGAATAGGAATGATGAAAAGCATTACAAATCATGGCCCACAGGGATGCGTATGCTTAATGTAGTTCCTGCATCTTCACAAACTTGCACTCGACACCATTCTTTTCCTCCTGGATACTCTTCGCACCCATGGTCTTCGGCTGCGGGGACTGCAGCAAAACCACCACCTGCGGCTGCGGGGACTGCACCAGCTGCGGGGACTGCACAACAACCTGCTGCGGCACCATATTCACCGACGGCACCACCACTGGGTTGACGTTCACATTCGCGGGCGAGACGAACTGCGGCGACGGGTACGAAACCGCTCCGGCGGTCGTGTACTATCCTAGGGAAGAAACGCTCTGCATTGCAACTACGCATATGTAAAACGTACTCTATCACTTGTCATGCTGGACATGCGTCAGTGGCTGGCTTCGTCCGTCGTACGCGTTCACGTACTCCTACCTGCGCATGACAAGTTGTCCTTGCTGTCATGCTAGACAGATTTGTCATGCTGATTCCAAAAAAAGAGTTCTCACGACTATCACTGTTTCTTCCCTGGATACTGCGGTGGGCAAGGTCGGCGGGCTCCACGCATTCACAGTAGATTTGCTCGCCATGGTACCGCGGAGCAACGCGTCCTGTATAGGTGCGTTTGGAAAGATGTGGCACATGAATTTAAAATTGAATTCGGCTGTAACACCAACAAACATAACTACATTTCACGAATCGATTTCCTACTGGTGCACGACAAAATGTATCATGACAAAACCTCACAGTACCTGCATCCCCGCCTCATCCACAGCGTAGATAAACGTCGGCTGTCCCCGGCAACTCTGCATCATTCCCTGCGCGCTCGCGAGATCGCCGGGACCCCAGCACTGCACCTGGTGCAAACCGTGGTGCATCCAACCTGATAATTAGGTTTTCGACATTAGCGTCAAGTGGTAGGGATTTCATATGCCAAAATCCTATAACCCCAACAACAATTTTCTGTTTCTCGACGCAGCTCCGCAACGAGGAAAATTTTCATACCCACTGGCAGCTGGTGGAACTCGATCTTAATGAAGCGGCACTCCACCGGCTTGCCCGGAGACACGACCACCGGCGGGCACAGGGCGGAAACGTGCAGCTTGTGTCCATTGTTCACCCCCTCGTACTTATCATTCACCGTAGCGGCCTCCCGCGCTCCAATTTTGCCCCAGGCTCCGTTCCAGTTGACACCATCGGTGGAACTGGAAACCGTCATGTCGACCGACGCATTCCGCGCCACCCCGTCCTCACCGCCGAAAGCGAGATAGAGGTGCTCGATGTAGCGGTTCGTTTGAAAGTCGAGCTTGAATTCCACAGCCGTTTGAAACACGTTGGCGGCGGAGCCCCACCTGTGGTGTTCGTCTTTGTCATGCGGGTTTTTGCATGACAGAGGATGTCCATGACTAAGTAGGTTTTTTGCATGACAAAAACATGATCATGTGCGAGGAATAATTTCCATACCAGCTGAAGTTGCTCCCATCGAGCACGTTGTTCGGCTCGTCGTCTTTGCCCAAGTGTTCCAGCAAAATTCCGCGGTCCAGCCAGTTCTCGAACTCCCCCCGTTGGATAATCCCATCGTCCCGGTCTTTCTCCAGACTCATAGCCGCAACCACCATATCCAGCTGCTCCTCGGACAGACTCACATCTGATTCATTTAGTGATTTTTCATTCCGGAAAAAACATCTATTTCACGAGAATCTGCCATGCGTCAAGAACGACTAACATCATACGGAAAAATTGTCATGCTGCACAGGTTTCTTGAGCTGTACCGCTGTACAGCTACAGCTACAGTACCGATCAGCGATTTCGTCAAGTCGTGGAATTGTTTTTTAGTCAGTCCCATATCCTGAGTAAAAACGTACCCACACCAGAGTCGGGATGGGGATTTTGCAACACAAACCTAGGAGCTTTGTGAGTCACGCATGACAAGTTTCAGTCCGTAAGGTAGTGCAAGTTAGCAAGGAAAGCCGCATCACAAATCGATCTGCTGATCCTGTTTACAGCATTACAAGTTCCCAAACACGATTGAAAATGCCTGTCATGGGGTTGCGCATCACAAATGGAAATGTTCCTGTCATGGCAAATCTGCATGACAACTCTGGTGTGGGTACGTTTTTACTCAGGATATCCCATCGGAGGAACATAGGCGCTCCAATGCGGCTGCTCACGCACTTTCGTCCGCAGTTTCTCCATGTTGTTCGCTATCAACTGTAAAAGTGTCTGGGTCTGGAAGAATCCAACTTGTCATGCTGATTTTGGATTCTAAAAAAAATCTGTATTGCATGAGCAGCAGCAAAGAGAGTCCGAGTTTTGCTACACGGAAAGAGCATTTGTCATACGGTATAGGCATCAGGAAGCCCTCACAAAATCTGCGATGCTATGGCATGCATCACAGACATCAGGAGTCATGCAAAATGTGCATGACAAACCTGGAAATCTTCCATACCCAGACATTTTTACATTTGATATTCGCCAACTCCGGACAATTCCCGTAAAAGCGAGACGTCGCGGTACACACGGTGGATTGCGCACGCGCTATCAAATGCAAAAGTGTCTGGGTCTGACAAAGTGGAACTTGTCATGGTAAATCAGAATCATGCAGAAATCTGTGTTGCATGGTGACCAAAAGCTGTCGACTTTCGACCAAGTTGAGAAGCAATTTCTGATGCGGGACAGGCATGATGGAGACCTCACAGAATCCGTCATGCTAGGTTCTGCATTCCAAACCTCCTTGGCCATGCAAAATGTGCATGACAGGTCTTGCATTCTTCCAGACCCAGACATTTTTGCATTTGATACGCGCCCAGTTGATGTGAAATCGCGCAGGGGCTTGCTGCTGCTGCACTACAGCAGCGCCGACCATAGTCGGAGAGGCGGTGGTGGCGATCATGGTGGGCTGCATGGTTTTTATTTGCAGGGTTTTGATCGTTCACGAGTCTTAACGACACCACGCACGAAAGGCAGATGAAGTGTTCTTCTAAGAGTTGGATGACCACACTCAAAAAGGTTGAATAATACTTTTCTTCTCTCCAAGTTGTACAGTCCTTTTTGATGACAGAGTACTCGCTCAAATTTCAAGGCATGTAGACAAGATTTCGTTTTGACAAAGCACATTTGAAATAGAAGTACTCAGCAAAAACTTCCTGATTGGCTTGGTGAACGCCTCAACGCGAGAACGCAACCTGCGACAAAACTGCAACATTGCTTGCAGAATGCGCTCTTCACACGTAAATGAAAGTGGAAGTGCGATAGACAACTTTGAAAGTTCTGATCCATGAAGAAAAGCCGTTTTTCCGCAACAAAAGAAATGGTGCCAAATCTTCTTCACTCAAAATATGAGACATAAGTTCGGGGTCGAATCGAAGCTGTTCTCTACTTCTTGAAACAGTCTACAAATATTAAATGAAACTGTGAATTCTGTTTCTGGACGAAACTGCTCCCGCTTGTCCAAAATAAACCCGTCTATCATACAAAAGTTTCCTCCAAATCTTCCATCGTTTTGGACCCTAACCTTCCCAAGGTCGTTTTCCGTAGCACCTGATTCGACACTGGGGCAATGCTATCGTCTTCCTCATTTTGAAGTCCCTCGTGCATATTATTACCAGCCCCGTCCTCCTCTGGCAGCGGCGGCGTTTCGCCCGAGGCCGGCATAGACGAAAACCCAAGGTTGGCGGTACTACTTGCGTATGGACTGCAAAAATGTCTGGGTCTGGAAGAGTGCAGGAGTTTGTCACGCAGATTTTGCATGACCCATGAGGTCTGTGATGCATGCCCTAGCATTAGAGATTTTGCGAGGGCTTTCTGATGCTCATACCGCATGAGAAATGCCCTCTCCGCGTAGCACAAATTACACCTCTTTTGCTGTTCATGCAATACAGTTTTTATGTAGATTCCAAAAGTAGCATCACAAGTTGTATCCTTCCAGACCCAGACATTTTTACATTTGATATTGAATCTGGGGGCGTCCCCGAACCCTCTTCGCCATACAGCCCCGCACCAGAGGACTCTGGATGCACTGCAGCGAGAGATTATGCTGAGTAAAAACATCCCCACCCCAGAGTTGTCATGCAAATCAGCATGCCAAAAAAGTTTCTCATGCGAAGCCCCATGAGAAGCATACTCTAGTTCTGTTTTGGAGTTTGTGTTGCTAGAATCAGCATCATATGCTAGATCTGTGATGCTGCTGAACTAGCGAAACAGGATCACACTATGAGGGCAGACTTGTCATGCGAAACAGCGAAGGCTAGTCGATTTGTCTAGCAGATATCCCATCTTGACTCTGGTGTGGGGACATTTTTAATCAGGATAGAGATGAACTTGAGGGTATGAAACTACTGGTGCTACTGGAACTTTGCTCAAGGTTGACCGCCATGTGCGACCGAAGGTTCAGATCTCCCTGATCTAAACTGGACAGATTGAGTTTACTATTGTTCATCATCATCCCAGCTGATTTACTGTTGTTGGTTGCGAGTTGATTCATTGGCATCATACTATTCATCGTACCAGCAACCGCCTGTTGCGCGGAAATGCGGTTTTGCTCCTGGATGAGCTCTTTGGACCATCTATCCTGAGTAAAAACGTACCCATACCAGAGTCAGGATGGGGATTTTGCAACACAAACCTAGGAGTTTTAGGAGTCACGCATGACAAGTTTCAGTCCGTAAGGTAGTGCAAGTTAGCAAGGAAAGCCGCATCACAAATCGACCTTCTGATCCTGTTTACAGCATTGCAAGTTCCCAAACACGATTGAAAATGCCTGTCATGGGGTTGCGCATCACAAATGTTCCTGTCATGGCAAATCTGCATGACAACTCTGGGGTGGGGANCAAGTTCCCAAACACGATTGAAAATGCCTGTCATGGGGTTGCGCATCACAAATGTTCCTGTCATGGCAAATCTGCATGACAACTCTGGGGTGGGGACGTTTTTACACAGGATACCATCTCTGCCGAAGAATGGATTCCTTCCGTTTATACTCCTGTTTCAAAATCTCGAGTTGCTGCGCGTATTCATTCCCGTGCTGCACATACTCCTCGTACAATAACTCCTCTATCTCTGAAATTCGGTCCAATTTCAGCTTCGACTGCGTCGTCGTTGTGTTCGCCGGGGTGGAAGTAGCAGTATTACCTGTAGTGTCTCCTCCGACTTCGTGAGAAGAGGAGACCACACCTCCTCCTGTTCCAGCGTTGTAATTCCTGTCCGCTTCCATACCAGTTCCTCCCCGGAGTTGCACAGACATAGAGCCACCCGGGACCAAATTCGAGGAGCTGCTGGAGGATGAACCTGTTACTCCCGCGGAAAAAGAACCTCCACCGTGAACACCGTCTATGACCCCGTCGTCCCTCTGATGTCCTCCTAATCCTGCTAAATTCGACGATTTGTTCATAGTCGCCTTGTCCTGCTGCACCACCGATTCCGTTTCTGATTGCGAGCCGCCGGAGATCGTGTGCTGCATTGCGGAAATTCCGTCCAAGGATCTTCTCAAATCCTTCATTTTTTCCTGCTCTTTCACCATTTCCTCGGATTCCAGCATCTCCAGCTTCATCACGTTGCTACTGCTCGACTGATTCGATATTGTAGGCAGTATCACGTTGGCTGCGATATTTGTACCAGCTGCTGTAGCAGCACCACTTGGTGCATTGTTCTCGTCGCTGTTCGCCCCCGCGCCAGCGAGGATTTCTTTCGAATTCGTCTGATTCCTCTGCAACAGATTCAGCGGCGAAGACACAGAGTGGTGAATGTTCAACGGAAGATGATGTTGCGAAGAGCCACCGGGTAATTGAGCTGTTTGTACTAAACCGTAATGTAGAAGCTCCCCCCCTGGCTTATTCATCGACCGCGTCAACCCACCAACCGCTGGGTTCATCTGTGCCGCGTCGGCTACTCGTAGTGACATGGTTCTCTCCTTCTGTAGCGACCACCGCAGCATGTCTCTTTCCAATTCCAACCGCGCGATGATCGCTTGGCACTTTTTCTCCCGTTCTAACAGGATTTCCTCCGTCTCCGACAAAGGTTCTAATTTCATGGAAACCCCGGTCTGCATCAACGGCAGCATTCCAATCGACTCGAATTGCTCCCGGTTTGTCATACTGGAATCAGACTGATATCCACCGGTAAAAATATTACTGGCAGTGCTGTACCCCAATTGCTCGCCACGCCTGGATCGGGGCGTCTCAATCCTATCCAACGCATCCATCACCTGCCGATTCTTTTCCGGCCCGGCGCGGACCACGTGCTCCTCTTCCAGCACCTCCAAGCTCGGCTTGTCGATCCGATTGGACTCCATCGTGGAGCCGGTCGAGTGATAGGTCGCGGTGGGGGTGAGAACCGAAGGAGCGGGATTTTGGTTATTAGTGTGCATGGGGGAGGGTTGGCGCTGTGGTATAATATTCCGATTCGAGGAAGAAGAGGAACCAGCATTGTCCAGATTCAAAACCGTGTTGATGTCGAGTTGTTGGCCACCACTGCGGTTAGATCTGGTAGCCGGAATCGGGCTGTCGGTGCGAAGGTTCTGGAAAGGGTGCTGTTGTAGTTATAAATTTCGAGTGTACTTTCCTGTGCGCCTTCAGCCGAGGGGGCGCTTCATGCAGGAAAAACGAAACATATGAAAAAGATGAAAACCGACAAGCACTTTTAAAGTCCAACACACCATGCGCGTCGGCAAAAAAAACGCGCGCGCAAGAAAAAATCGCACCCCGGAGCCCTTTAGCCGACCTAACGCCTGACGTTACAAACATGGGGCATATCAGAAAGAAATTGGACGACTCAGTGCGAAATCCGCCATACCGCGCAGTCCGGCAAGAAAGAAGCCGCCCTTTTGCAGGAAAAAATCGCACCCCGGAGCCCTTTAGCCGACCTAACGCTTGATGTTACAAAAATGAGGCCTATGAGAAAGAAAACAGAGCGACAAACTCCAAAGCTAGCATACCGTCCCCGTCCGCAGACAAGAGAGCTCCCTTCTGCAATCAAACAACACAACCCGGAGCCCTTTAGCCGACGGAACGCTTGACGTCGCGAAAATGGGGCACATGAGAAAGAAAACGGAGAAGCAAACTCCAAAGGCAGCATACCGTCCCCGTCCGCAGACAAGAGAGCTCCCTTCTGCAATCAAACAACACAACCCGGAGCCCTTTAGCCGACGGAACGCTTGACGTCGCGAAAATGGGGCACATGAGAAAGAAAACGGAGAAGCAAACTCCAAAGGCAGCATACCGTCCCCGTCCGCAGACAAGAGAGCTCCCTTCTGCAATCAAACAACACAACCCGGAGCCCTTTAGCCGACGGAACGCTTGACGTCGCGAAAATGGGGCACATGCAAACTCCAAAGGCAGCATACCGTCCCCGTCCGCAGAAAAGAGAGCTCCCTTTTGCAGTCAAAAAACCACACCCCGGAGCCCTTTAGCCGGGGGCACGCTTGATACAGTAAAAATGGGACTCTTGCAAAGGAAAACCGATAGGCAAACTGGAAAGTCAGCATGCCGCCCCGGTCTTCAGGAAGCAGCGCTTTCTACTGCAATCCAAAAAACACACCCCGGAGCCCTTTAGCCGGGGGCACGCTTGATGCAGTAAAAATGGGACTCTTGCAAAGGAAAACCGATAGGCAAACTGGAAAGTCAGCATGCCGCCCCGGTCTTCAGGAAGCAGCGCTTTCTACTGCAATCCAAAAAACACACCCCGGAGCCCTTTAGCCGGGGGCACGCTTGATGCAGTAAAAATGGGACTCTTGCAAAGGAAAACCGATAGGCAAACTGGAAAGTCAGCATGCCGCCCCGGTCTTCAGGAAGCAGTGCTTTCTACTGCAATCCAAAAAACACACCCCGGAGCCCTTTAGCCGGGGGCACGCTTGATGCAGTAAAAATGGGACTCTTGCAAAGGAAAACCGATAGGCAAACTGGAAAGTCAGCATGCCGCACCGGTCTGCAGGAAACAGTGCTTTCTACTGCATACCAAAAAACGCACCCCGGAGCCCTTTAGCCGGGGGGACGCTTGACGCAGTAAAAATGGGACTCTTGCAAAGGAAAACCGATAGGCAAACTGGAAAGTCAGCATGCCGCCCCGGTCTTCAGGAAGCAGTGCTTTCTACTGCAATAAAAAACCACACCCCGGAGCCCTTTAGCCGGGGGGACGCTCGACGCAGGAAAACTGGAGAAGTCCTTGAAGAAGATGAAGAAAACAGAAAGGCAATTTCGAAAGCCAGAGCACACCATGCGCGTCAGCATAAAAGATGACGCACCTTTCCAAGCAAAGACCCCATCTCAGGGCCCTTTAGCCGACGAGGGAATGCTGTTTAGAAGCACCGCAACATTTATTCATTTTCTAGTGGGAAGATGACCGACCAAACAACCTTGAATAAAAAGCAAGTACTTACCATGCTCAAGTTGCTTTCCTTCGACGCCTGCGCCATGCCCCCAGTCCCGGCCGCGTCGCCCGCGTTTCTAAATTGATTCGGCTATCAAAAGGAAAAATCCCCCCTCCCCATATCGAAAACGAAATTTGTGATGCTGTATTTGAGTACACAAATCGACTTGTCATGCTAGAAGGCCAAGAGACGCAGCTGCGGCCCCCTTTGCAGACAATTTGTCATGCTGTTTCCCACTTCCAGCTGCCCCCTGTAATGCTGAAGATGCAAGGCTTTCCCACGCCAACCAGCACTACAGTCCGCATCTTTTCCCTTCTAGCATGACAAAGCTGATTTGTGACCACAAATCTGCATCACAAATTTCTAGTTTGAGTATGGGGTGGGGAGATTTGTCACTTTCAT
This sequence comes from Amoebophrya sp. A120, assembly GCA_905178155.1. Taxonomy (NCBI): domain Eukaryota; class Dinophyceae; order Syndiniales; family Amoebophryaceae; genus Amoebophrya; species Amoebophrya sp. A120. The sequence goes on from CAJINV010000005.1 coordinate 4,832,898, forward strand.
ATCGGCGGAATCGTGTTCATATTCCAGAGCAAGTTCTCCGTCAACCCCCTGCCGCGTTCCGGTGCCAGCTCAGCAGTGACTATTGGCGTTCGCGCGACATCATCTGTTATGGTTGTCTCTCCGCTTTCGGCCGGCCCGCTCTGAAGACTGAAGTTATTACCAGTACCGTTGTTGCCCACCCTGACCCCGCTTTGTTCCGCATCCAACTCCAGTTCCTCGGTGGTTTCTACCCCATTCAAATGAAACGTGGACATCGGGCCTTTCGAATACGCTCGCTTCCCCCGCAGCACCGGCGACTCCGGGGAGTCGATGCTGATATCCCGCACCATCGGACTATTGGACGATGTTGTATTCATCTTCGCGAAGGTCACGGTAGCAGGACTGGGAGTTGTGGTACTAGTTGTTTTCATTTCGGGATGGTTTTGCAGCAACGCTGTTGTGTGTATCGTTGTTGCCGTGCTCGTCCCGGCGTTGAGAACTGGCGCCGCGGAACTAGTAATACCGTGGTGCAGCTGCGACTTCCCCACAGCATCTACTGTTTTACCCCCCGAAGTGGTTCTCGTCACTCCAGAAAGTTGTTGTGCCATTTGATGTTCTACTTGCCCGAGTTGTAGTTCAGAACTCGGGTCCGGACTCGTCCCAGTTTCCGTCAGTAAATGTTCACTCGAAGTGGAGGACACCGATTCGATCCCGGGGTTATTGTAATATACCCCCTGCTGCCCATCGACACCAAACGCGAAACTCTCGTCCAGAGCGTTTAGCAGAAACCCGCTTGGGCCTTGTGTGGAGAGCAGGATTTTATTTTGCAGTAGTTTCAATCTTTTTTTCTCCTTCGAAAAGAGTTTTTGCGTCTTCTCAATGTCATTGAAAATCTGCTGGAGAAATTTCTGCACTTTGGTCTTCTCGTTGCTCATGTCGCTGTGCACCTGCTCGAGGTGCTGTTGGAGCTCCTCTTCTAGGAGAACCGTCATATTCTGCACGACGGAGTTCAACCGCACGCCCAAGTTGTTCGTCGTGGCATTACTGGCAGTGGTGTTCCTGTTCAAATTGTTCTGGAGCATAAGATTCTGTTGATGCTGTTGCAACATCTCCTGTACACCCCCTTGTGCGCCGGAAGTAAAGTTTTGAAGATCGTTTACCTGTTCTGCTGCGCCGACCACAATTTCTCCGGTCGCTCTGGAATTCAGATCCATAAAATCCATATCTGGCGTGTTGCACGGCGGCGCGATTATATCATGGTGGTGATGATAGTGGGGTTTCTTGCTGCGAAGATGTTGACGGTTATTCAACACATGATTGTTGTTGTTCCCAAGTAGCATGTTCATCGGGGAGCTGTTTGGCGAAGGTGGCTGATTCAACATCTCGAAATTGGATGTGACTATCCCATTATCAAACCCGGCAGTTGTTGTGCTATAGGCATGATTCTCATTTTTGAGCGAGTTGAAGCTCCCTCTTGACACCCGATTTCCGTACAGCGACCCTGGCGAGAACTGCCTCAAATACTCCGGACGTGGCGGTGGCTCGGAAAGAGGCGGAGAAAACCCTCTAGCTTGATGTTCTCGTCGACCTACTTGCCAGCCTACGTGGTCGTTAGGCGACGTGCTTCTTGATCTTCTGGGAAAAGAACTGCTAGACGTGACGTGCAGCGCATCGACATACCGCAAGTTATCGCCTAAACCAGGATTTGACGACGTGAGAGACGCCTTCCGTTTGTCTTTAAAGCCTGTTTTCATACTACCATGGTTAATTTTGTGCCGTTCTCTGCTTGTTTTCCTCCTGGATTTCTTTTCATCTGGACGGCGGTCGCCTTTTCTTCGCGAGGAAGCAGACCTCGTAAGATCATGTTCTTGGCTGCCTTTTGTGGTCTCCTCTTTCGATCTGCTTCCCAATCTTCCCGGCGCGAACAAAATATCTGGTGCAACGTAGTTCGCCGCTCGCTGCAAGGTCACCCGAATTTGGATTTTCGGTTCCGTTTGCCCGGCCGTCGCAGTTGTACCACGATCCGATCCCGGATCGAGGATCCAGTTTGTATTGTTCCCTACCGCAGCAACTGATCCCCGGGTCGGTGTCGCATTCCCCGGTACCACCCGCAAGGCCTCGTACTGCTCCAAACATTCATCATACGACCAGTCCTGCAGCAAGTCCGCTAGCGGCTCGGGAAGATAGAAAGTGAGCTCCTTTTCCAGCTTTTTTCCGATAATCGAATCGTCCTCAGTGATGCTTTTTCTGGTGTAGCCAAAAATGTCCGAGATCGGTAGTGGAATGACACAGATGTGACTGCCGGCGATGGCCTTATCACTTCCCCCATACTGCACTTGTGGTTGAAACAGAATCCAAATGACAAATTTGGAATCTTTGTTTTCCTTCACGGTGTTGTCATAAGTAAACGACCTCCCGCGCCAGGTGAGGAGGGAGTCCAGGACTTTTGACGTGAGAATCGGCGCGTCAGAAACCGATTCGTTGCCGTCTTGGTTCGCCCAGGAAGTTTGAAACATCACCTTGGTTCCTTCCTGGACTTGCAGGTCGACGTTTTGAACTTGAAGGAGGTCCAGGGTGATGGTAGTGGTCTTGGCGGATTTGGTGTTTGGCTGGTGCTCTGAAATAGAGCTGGGAAGCGGGTCGGGGGATGTGCTCGTCATTTTGTGTGTGTGTGTGTGGGGACGTGGGGTTGATGTTGTTTTACTGCTTGTGATGGTGGTGCTTCAGTTCGCGTCAGGGAATTGGAAAAAAAAAACAGAAAGTCCTTCCCTCAAGGAAGCAAAACGAGGCTGATGGGAGGGGAGGGTCAAAAATACAGGGGGGGAATATGTTCGTCAGAGTACCATTCTCACCGGGGGTAATTCTTACAAACCGAAAAAGCTCAAACTCATAGCAACTTACTGCTGCAGCGCAATTTTTGAGATCAATTTCAGGCTTATCTGCATTTGAGAGCGTCTGTTTCCGAAAAAAGGCGTTTTCTACCAGCGGACAGACATGATTGTAGACTCTTTGCCAAGAACGCACGACACAACGAGCGAAAAGAACGATTGCAACGAACGGACAAAATGTGAACGACAACGAAGACCACGCTGCGAAAAGTAGTACGATAGATTATTTATTTGTAGTAGAGTACGTATTTGTGACGAAGACAGTGCGTGCGAGCGTCTTGTCAAAAGCAAATCGCTTTCGCCACACACGAACTGCTTCGGTGAGCAAGAGTATGCCGCTCGATTGGCGCCTTTCAACGCGTTCACTGGTCTGACTTTTCATGAAATCAGAGGGAAAATTATCGAAATTGTTCACGCACGCAACGATTCGCACCAATTTGTCACTGGCTTTTCTTCTGATACGGGTCAATATGTCCAAGAAAGGAGATGGCCCCTCATCTGATTCGATCACGAACTTTACGCACTTACGTTGAACTAGAAAGCTCCTGTTAGCTCTGAGTAGATACACAGTCAAACTTTAGATAGAGTTCTAAACGATAGGTTGGAGAAAAAGCAAAGCTCGGGTCCTTTCACAAAAGGAACGACGACCTTTACGGAAAATAGTGATCGGTCTAATTGGACGCACCACTGGAGCAATACATAACGGGTGTCGTCGAATAAGGAACAGCACACAGTGCAGACGGAATATTACCATCATCTTCTTTCTGGAACTGTGATCGCGTCTTGAAATCGACGTTGGAAAGATCTGCTAAGCGGCGAAATTCAACATTCGTAGTTCAGCTGGCCGAGTTCAGCGGGTCGGCGACCGGAAGATGATCTGGCTACCTCGAATAAATTGGTTTGCGAAGCTACTGTGGGAAAAATGCAAAAATCGGGGGAATTTCACAAAAGTCCAGCATCCAGTGCACCCGCACGCAGCGCCTCCAACTCATTGTTCCTACTGGACAGTTCCCGGCGCAGACTCTGCACTATCTCCTGGTCTATGGTCTTCTTCGGGTAGACCACTTGCGTCGCGACAAGACCCCGGATTCCCTTCGGCGGCTGGTTCACATCTACTTCCCATTCTCGCAAGCCCTCCTCCATCTTCATCCGCCACGTTTTCTGATGCTGCGCCAGCGCGAGGATCTTCCGTTCCCTCTGCCGGGTTTCGCCATCCGGGAGTGTCGCGATGTGGAGGAAAATTTCTACGGTTCTCTCGTTCGCGGGCAAGGAGGCGTGCGAATCAACTCTAACCGGCCGGCCGACGATTTGGCAGTATTGCGCAGCGAAAGAGGGTACATCGATCACGTGCATCTCCCTTACCGCACGAAACTCGATTCCTGTTCGTTGGAGGGGATGAAGATGAATCACGCATGAACATGCACAATGGTGCACTTTTTCAGCAACTACATTCGTCATCACCACACTCACACAACACAAAACCTTCAACAATGGATTTTATACCCTCCTGGCACTCCTCTCGTGTACAGAGAAGGACAAGTTTTTTCTCCCCTCGCAAATTTTTTTTGTCACAATTGAAACCCGCTATGTCTTTAAAAGTCGCAACTTTGGGACCAAGCCGGTGTTTCAAGAGTTCGTGCGCAGCCAGGTAACCGGTCTTCCTTGCTACCATAATGACCGTCTTTCTCGGAGCCTGTCCGCACAGCCGGCCTATGACCTAATTTTGTTTTTAAGCGAAATCAAGTATCGAGGATGAGGGGTGGGGTTCCGACTGTTGGCTTTCGAAGGTTTCCTTCAATCATGTTTTAGTTTCTGCACTTCAAAAATCTGTTTGGGCCATTTTCGGCATATACGCGTTGGTTTGGAACTTGATCCCCTGCAGGTGGGTTGACGTATTCACGGAACTCGGCGGGACGGCGCACGTCGTAGTGTATCCTAGCAAAATTTTGAGACGAGTCAACCTCCAACTTGCAAATGCAAAAATCATTCACAAACACGGCATCGATTCTCAACTGCATCTGCATGCAAGACGTGACTCATCTGCATGCAAGACGTGACCCCTCAACTGCACCTGACGTGACTAATCTTTCAAACTTTCCTTCGGATACATAAGTTATGAGCTTGTCTGCCCTCCGCGGATCATTTGCTGCCACTTCACTCGCATGCCGGTGCGTGTAGCGTCCCCAAATGAAGCCCTGCAGCTTGGAGTTCAGCGCGCCGCTCAATTGGAGGCCCGTTCCTATATGGTTGCCACTGCAGAGGCGGTTTACCAGGACAGTTGGGTACTGGGACGTAATCGTGTGGAAAGAGCTTACAAAGCCCTCGTTGTTGAGGTTTCCTCCGTTGCTTCCTTTCACGACATGTAGTATTCTGGTGAAATTTCTACATGTTCCAACGTAAGCATAAAACAAAATTGCTCTACAACTTGCAGTCATGTTTGCGATGCCAGTACTACAGAGATGAATCGTGCAGGAGAAAAGTGGCGCTACTGTTCCTGCTCATCCTGATTCTTCGAAGTGGACTGTTTTATGCAAGGTTGGTCCAGGTAGAATTGTTTCCTTCAGATACCTACGAGCATTTGTGCTGCCACTTGCGGTTGCTTGGGCGTCGCGGTCATCAGCACCACCGTAGTCCCCTCTTTCCCCGTCGCCGGCGTCTTCTGCACCGCCTCCCGCAGCCGCTTCAATGGCTCCCGGAACCGCTCCTCGACGTCCTTTCTGATCATGTTGTGGCACTCGTCCATCACCAAAAACTTCCCCGCGTACGGACTCACCGCCGACAACTTGAACTTCAAACACGGGTCAACCGATTTCGTCTTTACCCCCTCGCGGTCAAATCCGAGCGCGGAGCCCCCCGCAGTCACGTACTTGAAGACGCGGAGCGGCGCCCGTGGTGCGTCGATGCCGGTTGCTTCGCGGAATTCTTTCCTCCACCCCGCTTTCAGCTTCCCGTTGATGATCTTGCCCTTCAAAGCGACGACGTCGCGGATCTGTCCGTAGGTGTCTTTCGTGATTTTCGGTAGCAATTTCGTCCAATCCCGGTCCCACTCGTTGTGCCAATTCGGGTTCAAGACCGGCAAACTGGCACAGACGAAATCCCGCCAGCGGGAAGGCCACCGCACGAGTTCTTTGAACAGATTTTGTACGTGAACTTCTTTTGGAAGAATCAGTACTTTGGTGCGTTGCTTGTAGAAATCGTCGTTCAGTAGCTCCAGTTGTACGTCGCATGATCGACGAGAAGTCGTCTGCAAAAGTTATTTTCGAAAAGGTGCTTCACTAGAAACTGGTGCTTCAAAAGCGGTTTCACAGCGTTCCGACCACCCGGAGCTTTCTTCTGCTGCTCCTCCCTGTCAAATTTCTGGAGCGCTGTTTGCAATTTGGGTCGTAGCCAGTTGTTGAACCCCGGCTCCCCTTGCTGCGGCCGGCCGACGATATTGGAGTCCATTTCATCCTCTCCTTCCTCCGACAACTCTCCTTCCGAATCCTGGTCCAACCCCTCCTCATGGTCCATATCGGCTTCGTCGTCGCTTTCCAAAAACTGGTCCGCAGACTCGACGAGCTTCTTCAAAACCTTTTTCTTGTGCAGCAACTCTCGCCAATTTTTCACGCCGCCATTTTCTTCTATCGACTTCAGCATCTCCTTCACAAGTTCTGCGTTGTCAAGAAGTTCGGCGGGCAGCGTTGGCTTCTCTGCAGCAGGTGACTGTAGTTGCCCTCCTGCCGCGGCGAAGTGATTGCTGACTGGCATGGGAGGTACTTCTTCTCTGGGAGACGAGAGGGGCATGTCGACTTTTAGCGAGTCCGCCGCCATAGTGGTCTCTTCGCGCAAAATCTCATAGTTGTTCTTTTTTTGGGCCCACTTCGGCGCGGAAGACGAGGAAGCGGATCCCGATCCGGACCCGGCCGACGGTTGCAAAGGTTGTTTCCCAGAAGACGGCTGCGACTTATGCGCTTGTCGTGCCGGCTGAACGTAGTTCGATTCGTTCCAGGTAGCGTTACTCCAGTTCCCAATCCCATCATACTGATTGCTCCAGTTCTGATTCTGTCCATTCCAGTTCTGATTATTGTTCCAGTGGTGATTCGCGCTCGAAGACGAAGACGATGAAGACGCTCCCTGTTTATTCGAGCCACAGCTTTCCTGCTGCACTGACGTGCTCAGCGGGTAGATGCCTTTACTGTTGAGGAAAGCTCGAAAACCCGGCGAATCCTGCGGCACTGCGGATGACGCAGAAGGCGCTCCCCCGCGGTACGGACTTCTGCTCCTGTCCTCTGGCATGGTTTTTTATCAACGTACTTTACTGAGTTAACACCCGAATCTACGAGGAACAAGCTGCTACTAGTACACTTCGCCGCACGACTACTATCACGTGTCAAAAAGACTATCGAACCCGAGGCTGTGCTGGTCCAGAACGCGGACCTAAAACAACTTCCTAACTGCTTACTTACACGATAAAAAAAGCCAAAATAGATTATCCTCCCCACCACTTGACAAAACCAAACTTTCTTTCTTTCAAATATGTCTGGGCGTGGCGTCAAATGTTCGAGGCCCGAAAAAGATCCTTTGCAAATTCTTGTTCAAACTGCAATAACAATCTAAACCGACCGAAACTTTCTAGAAACATAGATCAAATAAACGGAAAGTGATGAACTTGATCCAAACAAAGCGCAGCAACTTAGCGATTTATTTTGTAACTGCCGAAGCGATTGCGTTTTCAAGACATCACAGCACGATTCTACCATTGCCCAAAAACGATTTTTTCTCCCCTTTGCTGTCCCTCGGATCATTGCTCCTTTCATCTCTCATTGCTGACGACACGACGAACAGGCGACTCCGACATTCTTTTCCCTCTCGGTCCCATTCTTGCGAGGGCAACACGCTTCGGGTGGATCATGTATAAAATAGTCGTCGAAAGGAGTGGTTGTCGAACGGATTGCCGATCAGTTTCATCGTTATTTTTGTCGTTGCTGAAGTAGTGGAGGTCGGAGGTACGAAATAATCGTCCTACAGCCAGTACTAGTCAATGAGCAACTTTGTTCCGAAAGCGTCGTAATCAGTTGCTCAGATGGAACTACAACGTAGTCGCAGAGCCAGTGTCGCATAAGTTCTCAAAATAGACTCTTGATCCTCCAGTCGTTTGGTGTGGTAAAAAAGGTTTCCGCCATATATTTTGCGTTCTTCTGATCCTCCCCATACTCCCCAATCCTCCCCGCTCAAAACTTCGGCACCGGCTGCAGCGCGTTCTCGCATCTCGTCAAAGACTGCAAGATGTCGTTTTTCATTTCCCTCACTTTTTCCCCCTGCACGTCCACCTCTCTCCGCGAAAAATCGATCCTGACGACGGATTTATCGGTTTGAAAGTTCACTAACCGGTTTTTCTCGTCGATCTTGATCTCCTCGCCGTACGTCTGCCGTAAGTAACTCGTCCACACAGACCACAACTTGTTTTCGACCGAGCCGGTATTTCCACTCGGGTAGATCATGTTCGAACTCGCGGATGAATCCATGATCTGCGCGGTCAACGCTTGCACGGCGATCGGCGATCTCGTGATTTCCAGCGCGCTATCAAATGCAAAAGTGTCTGGGTCTGGAAGAGTGGAAGACTTGTCATGCAGGTTTTCCATGACCCGTGAGGTCTGTAATGCATGGTCTAGCATCACAGATTTTGAGAGGGCTTCCTGATGCCTGTTCCGCATGAGAAATGCCCTCTCGCCGTGGCAAAAACTGGACTCCTCTTGCTGGTCATGCATTACAGATTTTTTTCGAATCCGAAGACAGCATCACAAGTTACAACCTTCCAGACCCAGACATTTTTGCATTTGATACGCGACCAGAACGATGCTGTCGGCCACCATATCCGCGACGGGACTCGCTTTCCAGGAGAGCTCCAAAATCTGGTTTTTCAGCTTCAATCTCACGCAGTTCTGCACCAGCATTTCGTCATCCTCGACCAAAGCGACGTCCTGATAAATCCCCTCGATCGCCTTGGCGAGAACCGCGAGATTGTTTCGGAACTGGAATTTCTGCGTTTGCTCGAAGGAACAAACCTCTAATTTCGTGAAAGTTGCTAATTCGTGCGGGGAAATCAAAGACCGGTCACCAAACGCGTCTTCGACCAGAATACCAGAAATGGTCTTGCTGTTGGAATCGGTTTTGTTCAAAGTAGTGTTGTCTGTTGTAGTGTTCCCTTTATGCCTCTTCGCGATGGGGGAAACAGTGCCGGACTCCGGTGATAAAGCGAGTTCATTGGTGGTAGCAAGCTGATCCCCACCTCCGGTCTGCAGTGCGTTGACTGAAGAACTCGGGTTATTCACCGCCGCGTTATAAGCGTTAATCGCTAATTTTCCCGCGATTGTCACCCCCAAATCCGGTCGGAAGGTTATCGCGACAGACTGCGTGTTCGCGGGGGTGTAGACTTTCAAGGAGTCACCGTGGTCCGTTCTTAATTTGTTCCGCATCCTGGTCATGTTGGTCTCTTCCCCGTGGACGAGAATCACGTGGTTCGTGCGGATTTCCCGGATAAACGCGGACGTTTGCGTGTAATCCGAGTGAGCGGAAAAGGAGATGTTGTCAATCGTGCAACGCACGTGGACGATCCGACCATCCGGTAGGTTCAACTGGTCTGGCTGTTTCTCCAGGTCCTTCGCAATGGTTCCGTCAACCGAATACCCCGTCATGATCACGGCGTTTTCCCGTCCGCCGGCCCACAGTTCGAACAACTCACGAGAAAAACCGTTCTGCAACATCCCCGGCGCGGCTAACACCACACACGCGGATCTGGTGTTCACGACTTCAATCGTTTTTTCCCGGTTTTCCGTCCCGATCGATTTGACAAACCGCAGCTGCCAAGGATTTTGACCACCCGACTCCATCCCGCGCGCTAAATGCGTAAACGTCTCGAAAATCCGGCTGCACTTCAACGCCATAGGACTATTGTAGTAAATCGGCACGTGCTGTAGTTCCGGCGACTTTTGCCAGTGCTCTTCCAACATGAGTAACAACTCCTGCGCCCGGCCCAGGGCAAAGGACGGTAGGAGAACTTTCCCACCGTTTTTCACCACGGAAACCACCTTCGCCAAAAACCGCGTCTCCCGGATTTTCCGGTCTTCGTGGGATTGCGTGCCATAGGTCGACTCCACAATCAGAACGTGAATCCGCATCGGCGGGATTTCGGCCGGCATCAAATGGCGGTCCTCCTCCCGGGAATAATCCCCCGTGTACAACACCCGGATTCCCGCGATCTCCACCAAAAACATCGCCGCACCCAGCACGTGGCCGGCGGAAAAACACGTGATCCGCATCCCATCAATGTCAATCACCTGCCGCAGGTCGATTAGTTCGATCTTCTGGCAGGTCCGCTCGATGTCCTTGAAGGTGTAGATTAAGTCGTCGTTGTTGATTTTGTTGATCTTACTGTGGTCCTGCCACAGCATCTTGCAAATCGATTTTGTCGGATGGGTCATCAAGACTCTGCCCCGGAAATCGGTCCGGTTGACAAAGTATGGCACGGCGCCGGAGTGGTCCATGTGAAAGTGGGTGATGAGGCACAAATCAATCCGCTTTTTCTCCTCCTGCAGCTTGTCAAAGTAGGGAAGTTGCGCCATACCGGATAAACCCGGGTGAACTCCGCAGTCGAACATGACAGATTTCCCTTTAAAGCTCATGACGACACAGGACCGGCCGACCTCCTGGCCGGAGCCAAGCGGCGTGATTTCGAGGGTGTCACCGGCGATTTCGATGGTGCGCTTCCCGGTTTGGCCACCACCGGTGACCACCGTGGGTGGCGCGGCGTTCGCAGCGGAGGAAGCCATCTTGTCTTGTGGTTTTTTGTCGTTTCTGGTTTATGCGAGTTGTAATTCGAGTTTAGTGTAAAAACTGCTTCAACATCAAGAGGGTCTCGTCGTCAATAAAGCAGAGCTGGATTTCTTGTTGAAATTCGGCGTGTCGTACTGAAGAATCTGAAAATTCGTTGGAGTCGTCCGTACCTTGCTATCTACTTTCTTTGAATCAATATCTGATGTGTTTTCTATTTGAAAAACGTGGCGAAATAAGAGCCCACGGACCGCTGAAGTAGAGAAAAAAAGCAGCTTTCAATGGAAGACTTCAGAAACAAAAAGTGATAGCTTCAGAACAGAGAACTGTGCTGATCTGTAACGCTAATCGGCGACCGCGAAAAACACTTCGTACTTTGGATCCTATGCTGTGCCTGCACTAATAGAACTCGGGCTGGCCTCACTGACTAGAGATCTTTCATCGGGTAAAACTGTCAGCAAATAAATAGTAACTGCCATAATATGCTGCAATAGAACACCTTTCCAAAAAATTCTGTTGCCAGAGAGAAGCGTATGATAGTTCTGCTTCTGTCGTCTATCGACGCTGCTCGTGCCACTGCTTGGATTTTTACAGAGATTTAAGCTTCTCAACTTCTGATCCTGCGAGTGGAGTCTTTTTCAAATTCAGATGGTGTGGCAGGATATTGTTTCTCTTGTTGTCGAAAGCGCATAAAGGGTGGTGGATACGACAGAACTGCTCTCATGCGGATCCTATAGTTTGTTGTTCTGTGAAAACTTTCACAATAACATTTTTGATACAAAACAGACTCAAAGGGCGTCGAAGTGTATTAAGCGACAGTCCCAGAAGGTCGGCCTAATTGTGATAACAAGGCCCCATGAAAGGTACGTGGTCCGATTATGAGAAACGTTGTATCCAATAATGCAAAACAAGAAGTACAATGCTCAGTGTGAAATTATATCATGGAAAATAGGTTTGAGAAGCTACGGGTTTGGTAGGGGAGAAAGACGAATGAGAACGAGAAATCATACACCTCCAGCCCTTACTTCGACGTCATTTTGGTCAGCACCAAATGCCCCGGGCTTTTGTTCCTCGCAAACGGCGTCTGCGAACCGCCTATTGCGGACGGGGTGGACGTGTTGTTCGTTATTCGCAACTCCTGCGGCACCGCGTAGCTGCTGGTCTATGAACTGTAAAAGTATCGTACTCGTATATATAAATGCATGACAAATCTCCTCAGCATGAGAAATAAAATTTGTCATGCAGATTTACCTTAAGGAAAAAATTTGTAATGCATCGCTGCGATTACTACGAGTACGATACTTTTGCACAGGATATGGTCGGTGAACCTGCAACGTCTACGTCCTTTGCTCCTGAAAGGTTAAACTCGAGGTCATCGAGGTTATGCATTGTAAAAGTGTCTGGGTCTGGAAGAGTCATGCTGTTTTTGCATGACACAGGAGGTCTGGCATGGAAGCTCTAGCATCACAGGTTTCGAGAACCTTCCGCAATGCCGAATCCGCATGACAAGTCGTCTCCTATTTTGCTGACAAAAAGTAGGAGCTTTTGCTAAGTATGCATGAGGGACTTTTCTGTGTTCTGAAATACACATCACAAGTTGCATTCTTCCAGACCCAGACATTTTTGCATTTGATAGAGGTATAAACCAGACAAATCCGTCTGGCCTCTGTCTCGTCCGGATAAATCTGACATCAACGACTTCTTCTCCCCGCTGCCCTGCGACTGCAGCATGTCGCTGGATTTCGACCGGGAGGCCATGCGCGCTATGGTAATGGACTGCTGCGATTGCAGCATCATATTTTCGCTATTGTTGTTCCCTTGCAGAATCGGGGCTGAGTCGCCCTCCGAATAATTCATAGTTCCTTTACTGCTCTCTCCTTCCGCCTGTTTCTTCTTCATCTTTTCGCTTTTTCTCCTGGCTCGTTCCTCCCGCAGCCTCATAATCTCCTCCGGGTCATCCTCTTGCAAACAGCAAAACACAATTCGCCTCCCTCGCCGTCTGAAATCTTTTTTCGTGCTATCCAGATTCGACGCAGACCTTCTTAATTGCACCTTCACGATATGAGTGTGCACAACTCGCTCTCCCCCTCATTTGTAATGCAAAATACCGAATCCACATCCTGCTTTGAGGCTCTGCCTGCATGCCAAATTTTGGAATCTCAAACAGTACTACAATCGATCCGTGTTCAGATTTGTCATGCGGAAGCGGCATTTCTGCTGTTGTTTGTGTTGTTGTTCATGCCACACAAATGAGGGGGAGGGGGAGTTGCGCACTTTCATACACGAGTTCTACACCCGCGAAGGTGGTGGCGGTTTGCCCTGTGTTAGTTGGCGTCGCTGGTGATTGTGCGCCGCTGTCATTTTTCGTCCCATTCGCACTTATTGTTCCCGCTGTGGCGCCCGTTATTCCACCCGTTGTTGCCCCGCTGGCACTACCAGAACTCGTCGTTGCCCCGGAAGTGGTAAAGCCATTTACCTTATCGGTGGTGCTTCCGCCGGAACTGCTTTCTGCGTCAGGAAGATGAGGAACGGACTCGTCCTTGGAGAGAACCTTGTTTTCCAGGTTAATAGTCGGCTTTCGCGGCTTCGAGGGATTGTTAGCGTCCGAGCTTTTAGCATCCTGCTCGCGGGGGGACAGCTGCGCTCTGGTGATTTGGATCATCTAGAAGTACAACAGGAGGAAATGGAAAATGGGTTCAAAATGTAAATCAAATGCGAATGAAGTCGTGGTTTACCGAAAATGAGTCCAAATTTACATCAAAACAGTCAAACTTGTATAAATTTTATCATCATGGTACAACAATCTGTATCAGCACCGGGGAGATAGTAGATGGTTCTTGTTTGTGAATGCACGCTATGCATTATTGGAGTGGGCGAAGAACCCTGTGGCGAAGATTTTTGTTGTAAAGATTTTGCTTATTTTGCACGACACTGCATCTTCCAGGACATCTTCTGTGGCTTACTGATGGATAAAACTTCGGTCCACCGAGAAGTGCCTTTGTTGCTGGTGCTGTCCTGTGCGTTTGATTACCGAGTGCAGCAGGACGACTAGCCGAGGTAGTTGGAACCGTAGCAGGTGTGTAGTTTTATATACCGACGGGACGTTGCTAAATCAGTCGCGTCAGATTACAACTTGATGCTCAACCGATCTGATGCCAAAGCATTTGCCTCTTGCTCAAAACACCGACTAACATCTAACACGATCTAATAAACCGACAATTATGAAGCCAGAAATTGTGCCAGAACACGTTCAAATCTGTTCTCTTCGCACATTCACAGTCGAGCTTTCATAGGAGCTTTTACGGTATTTCATTTCCTCCTCGAGTACAGCGTTACATAATCAAGACGGTCAAGAAACTCTTTGCAATTTTGATGACGAATTTGAAAGGTTTTTCAATCAATACGTAAAGACTTTTTTTAGGAAACGGCACTTACCAGGAAGAACTACTTATAGGGATGGATCTACAAAAGGGTATAAAATTCTTGAAACTGAAAATACGTAGCTCAAATGCAAGAACTGCATTTTTGAAATGTTACAAAATTCCATCGCGAAACAAGTCGTGCTGTTTGCCTCCGCGCCACAGCTTGTTCTGCAAGATGAAGACCTTCAGAAATAATCAACGCTTCCTACTTCTTCTTCTTTCCCCCAGAACCTCCCCCTTTCGCCGCTTGCTCCTCCCGCCGTTGCCTCAGTTTCGCCTCTAATTTCGATTCCGTCGCTTTCAATTCCTTTTTCACGTGCTGCGTCACTTCCGTTGGCTTCCGGATGGTACGTTTTTTCGCGGCCCCGGCGAACGTGTCATCAAATGCGTTCATTTTCGGGATCATTTTGAATTTTTGCCTTTTCGTCAAGGGGGCCGGACGTTTCGGCGCGAGAACTTTGCGATCGTCGTAGTCATCCACTGCCACGATGGCGGTATGAGGGTCGTAGTTTTCAACATCGTCTTCATTATCGCTCTCACGAGCAGCGTCTTCGTCTTCCACCTCGTGGTCCGCCCCGCCTTCAAATTCATTATCATCCGGGTTTTCATTTTCTTCTGAATCTTCGTCCCCACTAGATTCCTGATGATCATCCTCTGACTCAGAGTCAGACTCAGAATTTTCCTGTTCCTCCATTCCGTCCTCAAGCGCCGCATTTTCTTCTTGTTCGTCCAGCTTCCTCTTCACAACACTCACCCCACTCGCGTGATGCGTGACCTGCGTGGTCAACTGCGTGAACAGATTCCTCTTTTCCCTCCCGTGCCTCGATACCCGGAAATCGCCAATTCCGATCTGGTCGTGAATACTTTTCCCGATTTGCAAGTCCACCGTCCCGGTTTCTGGATTTTTCGCGTTTGCGGCACGGTAGTTGAAATCTTTCACCCGCGACCACTTCTTGTAACCGTCGTGAGCTGCGACGACCTGGTCGTTGGCGGGATTCATTTTGTCGTTTGCGAGGACAAGATGTTGGTTTTTGGAGGAACTGGAAATTGCGGAACTGGAAGAGACACGACCTTTGCTCTGCTGCTTGGATGAGGAGGCGGAAGTACCACCACGGAGATTATGATTGCTCGACTTTTTTTCCATCACGTCAAGATCTTCCTCCGCACTATCCTCTTCTTCTGGCGGGAGCAGGTACTCCTTTTTCGCTTTCTTCCGCGGCGGGGAGGAGATTTTTTTCTCTTCTTTTGCATCAAATTCCAGAACTTCTTCCTCCTCTTTTATTGTTTCTAGATTCGGATTGAAACTCGAGCTTTTGCTGGTTTGCTTCTGCAGGGAGGTCGTCGTGCTGAACAATTTGTTTTTAGCACTTTGCTCCTGCAACTCGATTCCTTTAATATCTTCGTCGCTGTTTATTTCTCCGTCGATCTTCTCGTTAAAAAACTCGTCCAACTCCTCGCCAAACTGGATATTTTCATTATTTTCATTCTGACTCTGTTGCTCCTGTTCCCGGGCAAACTTTGTTTCGAAATCCTCCTCATCCTCTTGTTCGGCGAGATGATGAAACCCAGCACTATTATTCCCAAGAAAGCCGCTGTTGTCTTCGAAGCTCGCGAGGTCGTTGTCATAAATCTCATGATTCTCATCAACCTCCATCTCGTTCTCCTCGTCACTGTAGTTAAAGTTATCGTTATCCGCGTCGTCCTCTTTAGCATTATCTTCTACTTCCGAAAAAGCAGTACCACCATCTTCCTCCCCAGCATTCGCCTCCTTTTCCATCTGCCTCAAGGCGGCGAAAAGCGCGTTTTTCTTTTTCTTCTGCCCGCGCGTCACTATCGTCCCGTCCTTCTTTCGCCACACGCCCTTCCCGATCTTCCCCCGACCTTTAATCGGGCCTTTTTTCCCTTTTCCCTTCCCGGTGAACAGGAAGAGATTTCGCGCTTCCACCTTATCGGAGTTGCAGCTTTCCTTCGACGATTGGCGGCTGGAATTCGTTGTGTTCCGCGATTTCCGTCTCTATCCTATGTAAAAACGTCATCATCCCGTAGCTGTAATGCAAATGCGCAATGACAGGAGCATTTGTAATGCACATCTCCATGGGAGGCATTTATTCCAGTTGTGTTTTGGATTTTGTAATGCTGTAAACAGGATGAGAAAGTGGCTTTCTCATGCGGCTCCCCTTGCTAACAAGCACCACCCTGCAAATGGAAACTTGTCATGCACAACTCCCTAAGCCTGGAGATTTGTCTAGCAGACTTCCCATCTTGACTATGGGGTGGGGACGTTTTTCCTCACAATAGCCTCCCGGCGACCTTCAACGGGTCAAAATCGTGAATCCGCTGCAGCATGTATTCTGAATAAAAACATCCCCACCCCAGAGTTGTGTCATGCAAATCTGCATGCCAAAAAAGTTTCTCATGCGAAGCCACATGAGAAGCGTTTTTTAGTTGTGTTTTGGGATAATTTGTGATGCTACAAGTAGCATGATAAGCTAGATCTGTGATGCTGACAAACTAATCTAAACAGGATTACACCACGAGGGCAAGAAACTTGTCATGCGAAACAACCAAAGTTGCCTGATTTGTCTAGCAGATTTTCCATGCTGACTCTGGTATATGGGGACGTTTTTACTCAGGATAGCATGTAAACTTTCTCAATCGCCTTCTCCCTCGCGTCCGCAAGCTCGGTAACCGTGAACCCGCCGTGCTTTAGGTAGGCGTATTTAATCGAAATTTTGTCACTGAGTTCTCCCTTCGTGGTGGTCGTCGTGTGGTTATCATTATTTTCCGCCGCGGCTAGACACTCCTTCTCGTAGTTCAACCGCTCACTATCCAATTCATTCTTCACCGGGTACACTTTTTCATCCAGGAAACAAACCCCAGAATCGATAAACCGCGCCCACCAGTAGCCGGGGGATATGCATTGCAAATATGTCTGGGTCTGGTCATGCTTGCCTGGCATGACTGAAGAGTTTGTCATGCGTGTCCAAGAAGAGGCCCTTTTGCTTGTCATGCAAAAGTAGAACGCAGTTTGTTATGCGGAAAGCGCAACACCAAGCAGCGCAAATATTTCTCATGCTTCGCTGTGCATTACAGACAACTCACTACTCACAACTCAGCATTACAAGTTTCCAGACACAGACATAGTTGCACTTGATATGGGACAGCGGTAAGCAAGTGCCCGCAGCCGTGGTCCGCACGGAGGTCTTCTTCGGATCCGACCAAATCCACCGCACGCCGTGTCCCTTGCCGGTGAGTTGCGGCTGGTAGGCAAAGGAAGCAGCGATTTCTTCCTCTTTCGCTTGTAGCTGTTTCGCGAATTCCGCTTTTTTCTCCTTCAATGCGAACACGTTCGCAATGCGCTGGTCCGCTTTCGTTTCGACGTGTGCTTCATTATTTTCGCTATCATTTTCTTTTTCCTCATCATCGCTGTTTTGAAAATCTTCCTGGTCATCTTCGCTGGCGTTGTGGTCTTGCTGACCATCGTCACTCCCCCCTTCACCCCCCTCGTTCTTATACCTCCCTTCCCTCCACCGTTTCGTCCCGCCGACGTTCTTGCTGACAAACAGCTTCCCGTGCTTCATTTCATTCTGATTCGCCGGTTTTCTCTTTCGTTTTTTCTTCAATTTCTCCTGTTCTTCCAGCTCCTTTTCCCCTTTTAACTTCAACTCCTCCGCCTTCTTAATCTTCGCTTTTTCTTTATCGGTGCAGTACACGTAGCAGAGGTGTTTCTTCTCCTGTTGAATTCTCCACTCAATTGCCTTCTGCTTCGTCCGCTCTACCTCCTCCTCAATCTTGTCCTGATCGTACTCCCAGTTGGAAATCTGCGGCACAAACAATTTCCGCAGGGTCTTCTTTTTCGAAACGGTCAATTGCGCGATCCAGCAGGGAGGACGGAACTGCTGCTGTTTTGCTTTTCGTTTTGTACTATTTTCGTTTTCGTTCATATCATTTTTGTCATCATCATCCTCAACATCGGAGTTATGATTCTCATCCTGCTCACCGATGAAGACCTTGTTGTTCGGCCGTCCGTCGGCGAAGTCATCGTCCGAAAAATTCAGGGGGTTGTCGTCCAACACTAACTTTCCGTACGCCGCATTGTATTTCGTGCCCATCAAGCTGCCCTTGCTGTTGGAGCGGGAATTGTTCTTCAACGCGGAGAATGGGTTGGGATCTTCACTAGTACAACCATTGTGTAGTAGTTCTTGTTCCTTTTCCTTGTCCTTCTCTTTCTTCGCATTGTTCCCTCCATCCCCAAACCTATCAAATGCAAAAGTGTCTGGGTCTGGAATGTTGCCGGGTTTGTCATGCATATTTTCCATGGCCCAGGATGTCTGTAATGCACGGCCTAGCATCACACATTTTTAGAGGGCTTCCCGATGCCTATCCCGCATGACAAATGCCCTCCCCGCTTAGCACAAACTGGGCTTCTATTGCTGGTCATGCAATACAGATTTTTTTAGAGTTCAAAGTTAGCATCACAAGTTCCAACCTTCCAGACCCAGACATTTTTACATTTGATAAAACCACCCTTTCCGCCACGTCACGCCGGGGTAGCCAGATTGTCGAAACGTATGACAGTGCACAGCTCCGCCTCCCCCTCCTTTGTCATGCAAAATACACAAAATCCAGGGTGTGCCTCTTGGCACTGTTTGCATGACAAGAAGCTACTCCGGAAGAAGCCCAAACGCTACTACACTCCTGCGCAAATTTGTCATGCGAAACCCGCATTCTAGCTGGCGCTTCTATTGCCGCTGATGCTACATGAATGAGGGCAAGGGGAGTTGTGCGCTCTCATAAAACGCCGGCACCTTGTATTTTCGTCTCCACATCGGGTACTGCCCGGTCTTCTTGTGCATGATTGCGATCGCCTTGATGTGCTCCGCGCGGAGGGTGATCAGCGATTTTTTGTACTCCAACGCGTCGTCTAACGCACGGGATTTCGCGCGTTCAAATTTCTCCTCTGCTGGGTCGTCTGGGTGGATGTAGGGGAGGATGGGGTAGTCTTGAACAACTTTGAGGAGTTCGCTTCTGTTCTGCTTTATTTCTGGCGCGCTTTCTGTGTCTGCTTGGAAGAGGTTTTTCTTTTTAGTCTTCGTTCCCTCGGGGAAATAATCGTCTTCGTCATCGGACAGAACTTTCTCGTCCATGAAACTATCCGTCGTCTCCTTATCCTTGAACGGATTACTCACCGCCTGGTGGTATGCATTGCAAAAGTCTCGCACTCGTGCTAATTGCGGGTATGCATGGCAAATCTAGCTCTCCAAGATAAACCAGGATGACAAACTCCATGTGGCATGCCCAGAAAATTTGTAATGCAGTTTGTACTTGAGTACGCTACTTTTGCAGTGGATAGGTGGTGACACACTCGCCAGTAGCTGTAATTGATGTTTTTCGGCTCATATTTGAACTGGACTCCCCGGAGGCCGGAGAAATCCGTCGCGTTTTCCCCCGTGAAGTCCTTGATTTTCCGGATGCGCTTCTTCAGCAGCGGCTTTACTTTCTTAGATGTTCGTGCGTGGTGCCTGTTTCTTTCAGATTTATGCTGCTCATCCCATTCGTCATCTTGCTCTTCGTCGCCGTTTTGGTCTTCGTCAGATGCAGCGAAATCATCGCCATCTTCATGAAACTTGCGGCGTCGTCGATGTTTTTCCTTCTTCTTTCGTACAAAATCATCATACTCTTCCTCCGAATCATCCTCACTCGAAGCCGGACCTTCTGATTGTTCCGAAGAACTACTACTGTTACTGCTGCTGCTGCTACCCATCAATTCTTTCAGCTCCGGTAAATTCTCGCCTAACTTGTTTAAGCCCAGAATATCCTCCTTCTTTTTCTTACCCTGTTTATTTTTCCCTCCTGCTTGTTTATTGCTTCTGTTGTTCTTTCCCAAAACCACATCTGACGGCAACGCGTGCAGCACTTCCTGCCCGTACGCAGTGGGGTCGAAGTTGATTTTGCCGAGAAAATTCACCTTCTCCATGTCTTCTCTTATCAAAACATTCCCACCGCTCGCAGAGATGAGAGCTCCTGTGTGGTTTATTTCGTCGTTGTTCTCCTCTTCGACAAGCAAGTCACGACCGTCTTTCAGATCGACGAGTTGGAACTGTTTTTCGTAGTCTCTTTCCAACTTCTTCAATAGTTGCTTCTTCTCCTTCGTGGAATAGGACTTGACTAGTAACTCCTGTTGGAGTTGGAAACTCACCGCGTCTCTTTTAATTTTCTCATGCTCCCTCTTCCGCTTCTTCCGCTCCACAAGCTGCTCATCGAGTGGCTCATCGTCATCCCGCTTTTTCTTTTTCACAGCGACTACTTTGTCACTTTTGCTCTTCATCAAATTATCCCCACCGGATGATGCCCGGGAATTCTTCGAACTGCAGCCGCTGTTCTTGGAGTGTACACGACCTCTCTCGTCAAGATTAAAAAACGCGGGCGTGGCCGAAGGGTTGATGTCGATGACCGCGGGGGTGGCGGAGGGGTTGAAGTCAGCCGCTCTTTGGTGTGCATAAGGATCAACATCCTCGTACAACTTTGCACTTCTTTTTTTGCTCTTCTTCTTCCCAGCACCGCGCGCTGCGTTCTTGTTTCCTTTCGCGGTGCCAAGAGGCTGGTCGTACTGCAGGTGCGAAATGAAATTTTTCGTTATCCCGGTCACCGGGTCGCACGGCGTCATACCGGCGTAGTTTTCCTCATCCCGTTCTACTTCCGAATCTGGATCGTTCAACAAATCATACACTGTCGTCTCCCCACCATAATTGATGTGCCGGAAGTTTTTGTTATTTTTCGACCCCCTGTGGTTGTGGCTTTGACCAGCTGGTGCGCCGGCGCTGCTTTTGGAAACTGATCTGGAAGATTTGGAAAACATCCGGTTTAAGACCGTCTCGTTTTCTTCTAGCACTTTGCTCACTTGCTCTGGGTCGGAGGGGTCGATGGATGAACACTTGATGTTCCCTTTTGTTCCCTTATTCATCGCGGAGGAACAACCGGCTGCAGCTCGTGCACTAGCTGCTTTAGTATCAGCAACACTTCTGCGGGAAGAAGTTTTCTGCGCCTTTTTCTCCTTCTTGTCCGCATAGGTGTCAATTTCCGCGTATGCTGCGCAAAAGTATCGCACTCGTGTCGTAGTAATTGCAGTTATGCATTACAGATCTTTGCCTTAAGGCAAATCCGCATTACGAATTTCATTTCTCATGCTGAGAAAATTTGTAATGCATTTATACGAGTACTGCGATACTTTTGCAGTGCATACCGCGTCCAGGTCGGCGATTTCCTTTCCCAGCTTCGTGTTCAAAGCCAGCATGAACGCCATGGGGTCGCTTTTATTCGTTTGCAGCAGGAGGTGTTGAAGAGAAGAAGAGGAAGAGGCAGGTGGCACGATTTCAGGCTGCTTGTCGTAGTTCTTCCCGGCTGTAATGATTTTCGATTTAGATGAAGAACCGTTGCTCTCCACAACATCCGCATTTATTTTCGGCTCTTCCTGCTTCTTCACCTTCCGTCGCTTTGGTTCTGGGGATGATCCTCGTGGGAGTTCATGATTTTCATCTGCCTCGTTGTCATCCACGTGATCCGGTTCGTGTTTTACAACTTGTTCCAGCTCCTTCTTCACTTTAGAAGTCCCAGCAGCAGCTTTAGAAGTCGCAGCATTTGCTCTTTTGGGAGCTTG
The DNA here is from genome assembly GCA_905178155.1 of Amoebophrya sp. A120. Lineage (NCBI taxonomy): Eukaryota > Dinophyceae > Syndiniales > Amoebophryaceae > Amoebophrya > Amoebophrya sp. A120. The sequence continues at coordinate 4,854,653 of CAJINV010000005.1, forward strand.
TTCAGGTTTGATCTTAATATTCCTCGTCGCGGTACTAGTACCTGACGCTTCTTTTCGCTTCGTCCCAGTTCTGGAAGATGCTGGCTTAGAACTTGTCGTGGCCGCAGACTTTTGTTGGGTGGATTTGCCGTTTTTATGAGGCTTCGACGACGAAGACGCAGCGGTCGAGCCGGTCAGCCGGGTTTTGGAGGAAGTAGCAGGCATTTTGATGCTCGTCGTGATAGATTCACATGCAGCTACGGCTTTAGTTCCTAGAAGTTGGCGGTGCTTAGTAGTAGTGCGTCCTTCTTTTTATTTCTCGCTGCGCTAGAATTGCTGGAAGATGGAAATCAGAAACATGACATAAGCACAACTCCGTGTCGTCTCCTCGCTCGACGCCAGCTATTGACGAGAATCGAGACAGATGTGAAGACCCTCGCTCTGAGCGACCCTGCGCTTGCCTCTCAATCCGCACTCAAGATTTCCATTTCCGCTCCGAATTCCGGCGCATGAACACGAACGAAGAACGAATAGATAGTACAAGGTGGCGACGATTGTTTGTGTGAGAATATACATGAGGAGCAACCGGTGTGCTTGCCGTCCATGTGCGATCGGAGGCGCACGAACCTCCCGGAAATCGCAGTCCGCCGGCCGCGGGCCGGGGTTCGCATGCCGCGCCACTGCATGCGCCGAAAAAAACACTGCGGCCGCCACGGCATGCGCCGAAGGCGAAGAAATTGCCTGCGTGCGGGGGCCCAAGAAAATATAACGGCGGCAGGCACATACAGAGGCAGCGACACAGCAAAAACACCAGGCCCCGGAGGGGGGGGGCGGCGCGCGTGCGAAACAGGCTACAGCCTGAACCTGCCGCGCGCCAGCTAGGCGGAACCCGCGGCCGGCGCGGGCTGCATGCAATCGGGGCAAGGCGGCGAAGGACCACGAGGGACCCAAGAGTAGAGCGGGCGCGCTACTACAAGCCGCACCCTTGTACTCTTGCGCCAGAACTAGGCGCATGCGCGTAACGTCTGGCATTCCTGCTGTGTACACTGTCGCCGTAGATCGCGCCCTGATTGGAGTCTTGCGTCCCAGGCGAGTGCTCTACGCCACAAGCAGGGAAGCCACACGGGGGCGCCGCCCTGATGAAGTAGGCCGGCCGCCGGCCGGCGGGCGTCGTCAGTCTGCCTCCCTTTAAACGACGCCGGCTCTCGCAAGCACTGCAGGCCGCCCGGTTCTCGCAAGCACTGCAGGCCGTCGCCCGACTGCCTGCGTTTCTTGGTGGGCCCCCCCGCTAGCGGCCCGGCGCCGCCGGGAGGCCGGAGCGAACAGAGGCACGCGCAGGGCCCCGGGCCGGCCCATCAGATGCGCCGACGGCGCCACTGCCCCACCCGGCCCCGTTTTTCGGGACGGGCGCACCTTGGGGGCCTTGTCTCCGGGGCCGCATCATGGTCCCGCCCGCACTCCCTTCCGGCAAACCACGCGGGGCGGGACGGGCTTCCTCGCTTGGGCCGCTCGGGACATCTCGCCGCGGCGCTTGTTCGAGTTGCTCTCGAGGGTCTTGTCGACGGGCGTCGGGCGCTACGGCTCCGCGGCAAGGAGGGCCGCTGCCTCGGCGGCAAGCGCCGGCCTCCCTTCGCGCCCTGCCACATGCGCCGAACCCGGACGACGTCCCGCGCGTTGCGGGGCAAAAGGGCCGAAGCGCGTGCGGCAACCACCCCAGTCTGAACAGAAAGGGGACCAGTCTCGTCATCGTTGGCTACAATGAACGAACGCTATGTAAATGACAAAGCCGGGTGCAAGGCGAACACGTGAAAAAATCAACTTCACCACATTCTTACTTCCGCGGCAAAAACACCACTGCTCTTGCTCTCTTTTATTTCCCAGCTCAAAGTGGTCAAGTCGTTGTTCAATTGTCGAATTATTCAAGGTTTGTAATGCGGAATATTCATTACAGTGTCGCGTCAAACTTATGTACAATGTGTCGCTTGATAATCATGTCGAGTTCATCTCAAGAACTTCGCGGTCCGATCCGAAGCCCTTCTGGCAGCGCCTTCGAGCAGCCTGATCCTGTGCAAGAACTTTTTCATTGAAAAATTCTCCATCGTTCTTCTTTGATGTAAAACAAAGTGCTTTTTCCGTTGATAAACTTTTGCGATTCAGAGCCCTTCTACTTCCGTAGCACAGCGCCTCTCGTCCTGTCGGAAGCAATTGTTGTAGGTTGTTAAACTTTTGATAAACTTTTGCGATTGATACTTTCTACCGGCCGTAATCATGCCTCACGCCCTCGCAGCAAACCGACTAACAGGAGAAACCCGTTGCGGACATGCTCGCAAAGAACGTCGACGCCTGTAGAAGTTCTAGCTGCTGTTAAACTTTTGCGATTGATAAACTGTTGACACGAATTCGAGTGTAAGTACGGGTAGAGTTTCCAATTCTTCTCTTCCAGTGGTTCCACCTCCGGCACTGAAGATTTGCTCCATTTTTACCACTTGTAAACAATCCCGGATCCACTGATACTTGGTTGCCCCACCGTACTCTTCCACGGTTTCTTGTTGGGGTTGGAGATTTTGTGTAACTGCTGCGAGATTTTTCCCGTGACGCTGCTGTATCAAATGTAAAAATGTCTGGGTCTGGAATGTCATGCTAAATCTGAATCAGGCAAAAAACTGTGTTGCATGATTGCCAAAAGTTGTGCAGTTTTGACCTAAGTAATCAAGAGGCAGGTTCTCATGCAGGATAGACATTAAAAAGGTTTTGCAGAATCTGTCATGCTATGTCCTACATACCAGACCTCATGGGTTATGGAAAACCTGCATGACAAGTCTGGCAATTTTCCAGACCCAGACATTTCTACAATCCATATGCTGGGGTCTTCCCGCATTTTGCGTTTTGCGGGTGCGTTGGAAACCGGGAGGTCTTGGAGGGAAAACACCTGATAGATAGTTGGGTTTCAATTTATTCGCAAATGCGCATGACAAACTCACTGCATCAAGCGGATTTCTAGATAGTTTCACTGACCCTCATACTTACTCCTGTATGGAAAAAACCCCATGAGAAACTACTTACACCCCTAAATAACCTATTTCGGCATGACAAAAAACTACACATGAAGTAGAAGATCCAAAACAATCTAAATACTGGTTTCTCCATGGGCATGACCGCGTGTCTCATTTTCGCCCGCTCTGCGTGCACGAGCTCATCTTCCTTCGACGGTGCCCATATTGCGTTCAACTCGCGCTCGGTTTTTTGCCTTTTCCCCGCAAATTCGTCCACGTTCCCGGATTGGACTAGGGCGAGTTGCTGTGCGCTCGACGGCAAAGTACCGTTGTGTAACTCCGGATTCACCGCTGCGCCGTCCATTATCTGGGCGGTTTTTGCGACTCTTCTGCCGTTGGCGTCTACCTCCAGCGCTTCGTCTATCCAAGAAAAAAACCGTGTTAGTGTAAGTCTTTTGGGAAAACAGCATCACAAGTTTGTCTGCCATGACAGGAAAAACTTGTTATGCGCAGATAGGAAGGGGAACACATAGGAACCGAGCCGATCATGCATGTCGAGCATGACAAGTGCAACTGTTTGGCATTTTCTGCATCACAAATTTACACTTACACGGTTTTTTCTTGCATATCGTCCTGCAGAGCGTTATTGTCCTCATCATCCCGGGCGCGCTTCCCCGGGGCGCCGGTGACGTACTGGACCCAGGTATCAAATGCAAATGTGTCTGGGTCTTCTGGAGGACTGCAAGCCTTCTCATGCAGGTTTTCCATGACCCATACGGTCAGCAATGCAGGATCTGGCATGACAGATTCTGCAAGATCTCTATGATCATGCATATCCTGCAAGAGAGATTCATTCCCGATCAACTTGGTCAAAAGAGGGCAACTTTTGGTTGTAATCATGCAACACAGATTTTTGCATCATCCAGTTCTGGCATGACAAGTTGGAGCTCTTCCAGGAGACCCAGACAAATTTGCAATGCATACCAGGACATCATCAGCGCTTGTGCCTTCGACCGCACTTGATTCGGGTACTTGCGTATGCAGTGCAAAAATGTCTGGGTCTGGAAAATTGTGATGCTGTTTGGCAAATCATGTGGACGCCTTCATTGACAGCCAAGCATGACAAGTTTTGGAGTTGCTAGAGTGTTGCCTATCTGCATGACAAACTGCGTTTCTGCATGACAGAGAAATGTGGCTTTTGTGTGGCGCGCATGACAGACTTGAAAGCCATGCTAGGTGTGCATGACAAACCCGGCACTCTTCTAGACCCAGACATATTTGCAGTTGATATTCCGGTCTTTCGCGATGCGGCGCATGGTCACGCCTGTCATAGTGTAGTTCAAGTTTATTTCGTTTTACGCAGGAGCTGACGCGTGTCATAGAAGTTGAGTTTCAATAGTCTAGTTTTGACTTTGAGAACAATCTCAAGCTACCATGCATCACAAATAAGCAAAACTTCATCTAATACCTATTCCGCTATCCACAATATCTTCCTTCTCCACATGCGTTCCCAACTGTTCCAAACAGTACAAGACCCCTTATCCACTGCAAAAATGTCTGGGTTTGGAAAGTTCTGATGCAGGTCAGTGAATAGTACGCACTCTGGAATGCAGCGCCAAGCACGACAGATTTTTCCTCGGTGGCGTTGTGTTGCGTATTCCGCATGAAAGACAGCGTTCTTGCATGACAGACCAGAGGAGCTGTTGCTCGCTACGCAATACAAAGCTCAGGGTCATGCCAGACTAGCATGACAGGTCCCGCATTCATCTTCCAGAGGACCCAGACATATTTGCAATGGATACCCCTTCTATGACGCTCATTGGCGGCTCTGCCCGGTCGTCATCTTTGTAACCCTCGCCGCGGACCGGATTTATCCAGTCATTGAGCACTTCGACGCCTGTGGTTTTGATATTTGAGAAGATGTTGTAATGACTCTTTGCAACAACGAACCCGAAAGAACTTGTCATGCGGATTCTCCTCGCATGTGCAAATTGATATGTCATGCGAACAGCATCTTCGTATATCAAAAATCGTATACCTCTCTCAGTGACGAAGTAACTCTTAAAGCCCTGCCGGTTGATTAATTTTTTCACATTGTCCATTGCTCTGGCCTTGTGCAGTGCCGGTCTGCCGTTCGCGATTTCGCGGATTATCGTAAGGAAAAATCCCCCCTCCCCATATTGAAAACGTATCCGTCTGAAAAATTGTGATGTGCATTTGTGACCTCAAATCCTGTCTGTCTTGCAAGAAGGCAAGTCCAGAGAGCGCCCCGCATTTTGCAGGCCGTTTGTGATGCTGTTGGGCTTAGAGCATGCACGTTTGTCATGCTAGGCGCCTACGTCAAAACCTCTCGACTGAGGCTTGGCATATGCCTGCAGTCCTCTACTGCAAGACAAATCTGATTTGTGTACGGAAATCCAGCATCAGAAGCTTCGTTTCGATATGGGGGCGGGGGATTTTTCTTTTCAATACGGATGTCGTTTTCGTGATAAGTCTCCATGTATTGGACCTGAGACGGAAATTGTAATAGATATGGAACGATAAAACTCAAATTGCAACACAAAGAGCGTTGCTTTCGTCTTCATGCGCCAGAAGGAGAAATCTGTCATGCAAAAACTGAAAAAAATGTCGACAACCACATTATCACAAAACAACTTCTATACCAGCATGCTCGCCTGTTTTCTGCTATCTTTGTCCTTAATTTTCATCCCGGCTCTGGCCACCTTTTTCGACTTCGCTATCCTATCCAACGCCTCTTCAAACGCGTTTTTTGGCTTTTCCGCCTCCTGCTCTTCTTCCCCCTCGAGGTACTCCCCCTGGTGTCCCATCGCCTGGTACTCCTTAACTCTCTGCCCAAATTCGTCATTGTCATCAAACACGGGCGCTGCCTGCTGGGCCAAGCCGTCAATGTCGCCGAAAATGTCCTCCTCGATATTTGCAGCGTCGGAGGTCGAAGTATGCTCAGCAAAAATATCGCACTCGTAGTAATTGCATTTATGCATTACAAATCTCGTTGCCAAAGCAAACCAGCATGACAAACTCCATTTGTCATGCTGAGCGAATTTGTATTGCAATTACTACTATATACGATAGACTTTTGCAATTCATACGTGGGGGGTTGGGGAATCGCTTCGTCGAAGAATTCGTCGAGCTCGTCACGTGGCGCTTCTTCGGCCATCTTGGAAGAGGGTGGAATGCGAATGTGTTCGAGGATAGAAGTACTGAAGGAAAAACAAGTGTAGTCGTGAAGCTAATTTCTACCTTTGGTACGGTCAAATCATTTCTAGCGGATGATAAGGGTAAATAAAAATTTCTACTTGTGTAAAAAAAATTTCACTCAGTGGTTTTGTTTTGACCTGCACAACGACATTTATTTTGGAATAAAAGATGTGCTACAACTCAAGAACAATACTGTCAGCTTGACTGCTATTTTCCAGCTTGTCCCTCGTCTCAGCGTGAGTAGATCAACCATCCTCAGCGAGATAAAATAGTAGAAGATTCAATTTGAGCTCGGCAAGAAATCATAGCTTTTTCGAACTGGCAGAAATTTGGTGACCGCACTTCCGATCCACCTATCAGCTTGACCGAGAACTATCTGTGGAAACAGCTTTACCTGTTTCCAGAGAAGAACAGATACCATTTTACTCGATCAACCAAGTTTTTAGGTGCTTTGGTGAGCAGATGCGACCTTGCATTTGTCAAGGGCGATGATTCTATTAGCGCTGCTTCTGCGGTTTCATTTCATCGTGCGAGTAAAAGGACTCACCAACTTCGAAGGCGACGAACTTGCCGCAGTTTTGCCACATTTGCCATTACCATCTTCTGCAACACGAAGAACCTTGGATCTACAGTGTCATTCAGGCGTATTTATTCTGTTACTATCCATTCTCGATCATAACTGAGAAAAGTGTATACTTTATCATTCAAGAAAACCCCGTTCGCTGTCGGAAAGAGAAAACTTCCGAGTGCGGACCAGATTTTCGATTTCATCATATCATTCCATGCGAGGACGACTCTACTTCTACTATGCGGGACAGCAAGCAGGAAGATGTTGATGATCACAGAGCAGCACGCCTGCGGAACCTGCACCAGCAGAGCGGAGCCATCCCTACTAGAGTTCTTCCTCTTCGAGCAAAAACGCCCGCTCCTCGTCATCCGCTTCGTGAAAACGATTCTCTGTCGTGGCTCCAGAACTACGAAGAACATTTTCCACAGGCTCCGCACCTAGTTTTTCCCCACCGTCTCCACCAGCCTGAAGATCAAGATCTACTTCATTCGGCGAAGCAACATCCCCGAACAGCTCCAACACTGTACTCTCCTATCAAACAAAAACCTGTTAACGTTAACGGTTCTGGGGCATTGCAATCACGCTTGACAAATTTTCGCTATCATGCATGCTAGGCAATACAAATTTGGGAATCATTTGTCGTGCGTTCCTGCATGCCAAATTCCGTTAACGTTAACACTTTTGCTCGTGATATTTCCTCCCGCCATTCTATGGCTCCGGACTTGCTCTTCCCGTGTTTCAAGAAATCATACGGCGCCGTGTAGACACGATTTATTTTCCCCTTATTCCTTGTCGAAGTTGTAGTAGACGATGGACCTACACGAGGAACTTCCTCCGTGAAGTACCGATATTATCAAATGTAAAAATGTGGTCTGGGTCTGGAAACTTGTGATGCTGAATTGCGCATGATTGAAGCGCTTCCAATGGCAGCCAAGCATGACAAGTTTTTGAGAGGTCTGCTGATGCCTGGCGCGCATTACAAATTGCGTTTTCGCATGACAAAGAAAGCCGCTGTTTTGCTGCTCATGCAACACAGATTTTCCAGGAATGCATGACACGCATTACAAGTTCCAATTTTCCAGACCCAGACATTTTTGCATTTGATAGATATCTGTTTTTCCTGATACTTCTCTGCACGTTTTTGCAACAGGACTCAATCCTTTCCAGTACTCTTTCGTAGTTCTTTGCGTATTTGTAAACGATTTTCCGGCACTCGGGATCGTCGTAGATGTAGGGTTTGATTGACAACACATGCGGGGGCTTTTGTCTTGCTGTTTCTCCATCGCTGTCGCTGTTGGTCATGCTGGTCTCTGATGTATCACCTCCTACTTCGTTGTGCGACTCAATCCACTCCATGCTGTCCAGCAATCTGGTCCAATCCTCTTCCCGCCAGTTCGCCAATCGTTCTTTCGTTGGCAATATGAGAGTCCACAACTCCCCCACCTCCCCCTCATTTGTATTGCATGAACAGCAATAGAAACGCCACCACACGCGGAGCCTGTGCATGGCAAATGTTTCATGCGCCTAGAGTAGTGCTCTTAGAGCTTTCGGAGTCTGTCATGCGAACAGTGCCACAGGGAAGCGCTTGCATTTGGGGTTTTGCATGACAAATGAGGGGGACGGGGGAGTTGTGCACTTTCATAGGCAAATACGGACAGCCCGCGTCTTCCCCCGTATCGCCCCCGATCATGACGGCTTTGAGAGCCTTTTCCGGCACCGGACAGGGCTATCCTAAGTAAAAACGTCCCCATCCCAGAGTTGTTGTAATGCAAATGCGCAATGACATCAGGAACAACTGTGACGCGCATCTCCATGAGAGGCATTCCCAGCCGTGTTTTGGTGGTTGTAATGCTGTAAACAGGATGAGAAAATGGCTCTCTCATGTGGCTTCCCTTGCTAACCACCACTACACTGCAAATGGAAAATTGTCATGCACACCTCCCAAAACGTGGGGATTTGTGTTGCGGATCTACCAACTTGACAATGGGGTGGGGACGTTTTTTCTTCAGATAAGGGAAGCGTCATGTTCCAAGCGAGGCAGAGTTCCGAGGGGTAAATCTCGTCCAGCGTGAGACTATTGTCCTGAAACACCAACTCATTTCGCACCTCGCAGTTCCGCGGGTGATCGGTGAACTGCGACGCGTTATCGGAAGAAAAAATCTCCCCTCCCCATATCGAAAAGCGCAATGCTGACTTGTGACCACAAATCGCGTCTGTCTTGCAAGAAAGCAACGCCACAGGTTCCGCCCCATTATGCGGGCGGTTTGTAATGCTGTTGGGCCTACAGCATTCATGTTTGCCATCCTAGGCGCCTAGGCCAAGACCTCTCTACTCAGGCTTGACAAGCGCCTGAAGTCCTCTACTGCAAGACAAATATGATTTGTGTACGCAAATTCAGCATCAGAAACTTCATCCCGATATGGGGAGGGGAGATTTTTAGTTTTGATACGCGTCTTCACACAACCTGTGCGCCACCGCGAGATTCCCGACCTTGAGATAGCTCCCGATATCCAGGAGCATCAGCACCGGTTCTTTTCGCATGCAGAACAACAGATCGTTTCGCCACGTAAAATTCGCGTCGTGCACGACGGATTTTCCGAAACAGTGGAAGGTGCCGAATGGCGACCGCTTTTATGCATTGCAAGAATACAACATCGCACTCGCAGGTACAAGTCGCAGCCTGGCATGACAAATCAAATCCTTGAGCAAAATCTGCATGACAGACTCCATTTCTGATCTTACAAAAACTTGTCTTCGTGCGACCCTACTTCTAGAACAACGACCATAGTACTTTTGCAATGCATAGCTTTAGCCTCTCGGTGATCTCCAGCATGATGTGCTGGCTGTGCGTCTCGGATTCCGCGCCAATGAATAAATCGATATCGTCGTTCTCCAAGTCAAAGTGGTCATCTTCCCCGTTGACGATTGTTTCCCCAAGACTGTTCACGGAATTCCTGACGTCAAAACTGTTTGCCGCGTACCGGAGGAACGCCATCAACGTGCCCCCCTTCGGCGCCCATTCGAGTTGCAGCTCGTTGGTGAAAAGTTCGTTGATTTCGTACAGGACAGATTTGTAGTTGTCCATCCGCTGTTGCTTCGTTAGATTCCCTTTCCGAAATTCCGCCGTGCGATTATGCGACATCTCTAAAGCGAACATCTCGTTCCCCGCGGATTGCGACTCATACATGGACTGAAACGCGGTTTTTGTCTTCTGCTTGATCCGTCGCAGGGTGTGCTCGGAGGCGAAACACTGATTCCGGATGGCATGGTCGTAGGGAGTGAGGCATGCATTGCAGATATGTCTGGGTCTGTAAGAGCGGAACTTGTAATGCTGTCTGCGGATTCTAGAAATATCTGTGTTGCATGAGCAGCAACAAGAGGAGTCAGTTCTTGGCACGCTTGTATGGCATTTCTCATGCGTGTTTAGCATCAACAAGCTCCCAAAAAAACTGTGATGCTAGCACCAGCATCACAGACCTCGCGGGCCATGCAAAATGTGCATGGCAAGCCCCGACTCTTCCAGACCCAAACATATTTGCAGTGAATATGAGGGCAGCTAGCGTGGTCGTCCTCTCCGCACCATCTTCTTCGCTATGTTCCCCGTCCAGTCGCAACTGCTATCCTGTGCACAAGTATCGCACTCGTAGTAATCGCAGTCACGCATTACAAATCTCTTTCCTGAGGCAACCCTGCATTACAAATTGTATATTCTAATGCTGAGAAAATTTGTCATGCGATTTATACTAGTACGATGCTTTTGCATTTCATAACTGCAGCACCTGCGCCAAAACGTCAAATTTCTGGATGTTCTGCTGAATCTCGACGAACTTCCGCTGCGCCTGGTAAATCGGCTGCCAGATGTCCCCGTTGTTCGCCAGAAATTGGTCGAAATTGTACAGATTTCCCAGAAGCAGGACAAATGGGAAGCAATCGGCCGCGATCCGTCGCTGCCAGGACTGGTTCTGCTTCTCGTCGTCCTGACTCGTGCCTTTCTTCTCCTTGTTTCCGAACAGAATTCCCTCGATCACTAGGAAATACGGGTGCATCGCGTCCATGGAAACGTACTTGTAGAGAGAATTGTCGCGCACCTTGTGCATCTCTAGTCGGTCTGTGAAGTCCCGAAAGGTGTGCCGTTGCCGGTCGTGGTAGGGGTAAAGGGTGTTACCGAGCACCAGGTCTGTTCCGGGGGTGGGTGCGGGTAGTAGAAGGGACGATGCTCGTCGTGGTTCTGACACTGTTGTACCTTCGTTGTCCCGCCCTTCTTCCATTCCTCTCCCCGAAGTCCTCTTCCCCAACGGGTTGATCTCGTAGCCCTGGGGAAACTTGTACTTCAAATTCGTTCTATGGATTGCAAATATGTCTGGGTCTGGAAGAATACAAACTTGTGATGCGTGTTTCGGATCCTACAAAGATCTGTGATGCAGAACGTGCAAAAGGTGCCCACACCTGGCCATGCTGAGAGGGCATTTGTCATGCAGGACACGCATCACCAAGGAGCTGCAGAACCTGTGATGCTAGGCCCTGCATTCCAGACGTGGCGGAGCTTGAAAAAACGGCATGACAAATCTCGGAATCTCCCAGACCCAGACATTTTTGCATTTGAAACGTTCTGATCTGTAGCAACGTGTTCTGCTCCGCGCGGTCTAAGGCGTTGAATATCCTGAGTAAAAACGTACCCACACCAGAGTTGTAATGCAGATTTGCAAAGACAGGAAGACTTGTAATGCGCATCCGCATGAGAGCCATTCCCAATCGTTTTTTGGAATTTGTGATGCTGTGAACAGGATGAGCAGATGAATCTGTGATGCGGCTGCACTTGCTTACCTGCACTACACTGCAGAGTGCAACTTGTCATGCGTGACTCACAAAACTCCTAGGTTTGTGTTGCAAAATCCCCATCCTGACTCTGGTGTGGGTACGTTTTTACTCAGGATATTGAAATACGGGTGGATAGCCTCCAAATGCCGGGCGAAGGCGCGGAAGGTGGAAGAACTCCTGTTTGGTGCATCTATTTTTCCGTCTTGCGCACGACCATTCGGTACGACCGGATGAAGCACTTCTTCCTCCAGTCGCTTCAATTCTGACAAAGCGTCTGATGTTTCTCCCACACCTCTGCTACCATTAGAAACTGCGTCCGCTTTTGCGATTAAGGTCAAAACAACCGCCTCCCAGGCCCATGCAAGCTCTTCTTTCTTACTATTCATCGTATGAACTGCAAAAGTATCGTACTACTAGTACTTGCAACACGAATTCGCTCAGCATGACAAATGGAATTTCTTATGCTGATTTGCGTTGGGAACGAGATTTGTAATGCATGGCTGCAATTACTACGAGTACGATACTTTTGCAGAGGATACATCGTCGTGAGCTGCAGTTCCAGCATCTGCATCTGAAACACCGAATTTGCCTTCGCGGAGGGGAAGGGGGAGGTCTGGTCGTCAAACCAGTGGTACCATTCGGTGGATTTATTCTTCTCATCTGTGGTCGGTTTTGTTTCCAAAACTATCATGTCCTGTGCGCTGGAATCGTGGTCAACAGCGCTGTCGATATAATCGCCAGAGAGGACCGTTGTAGTTCTCCTGTCGTCAACTTCTGCTAGTCGTTCCTCATTTTTCGTCAGAAACTCGATTTTCCCCTCGTCTTCCAGGACCGCTTTCTCAAACAATGCAAGCGCTAGATTGTCGTCCTTCGAAGTGGAAATTACACGACTTTGAAAACTATTTTCAGACCCTCCTGCTTGTTCATCTCCCGAAGAAGTAGATGCTACTCCAAAATGCTTCCCAAAATTTTTCGTTTTCGCTTCCGCCATGGCGGTGGCAAGAGATTTTCGAAGCAAAATTAGGTCGAAATGGAGAGAGGAGATCATAACCTGAGAATCTCCTATGATTCCATTCTGTTTTATATTATCGCTGCTCTTGCTCGTTTTCACCACCAGCAAACTCTTCTGCTTGTTCGCCTCTTTCGAGAACATCGCGTCCGTTATCGCCCTCAAATTCTTGAATCCCCTGTACCTCCGGAGGTAGGAAACTTTTTTTATCTTCTCATCCTCTTCCAGGAGCAATGCGTTTTGGTCCTGATCGCTCGTTTTTCTTGGTCCCTTCGTCCGGTCCCGGACATGGTCCTCGATTGTCGACATGACGTCCGCGAGGGAGACCGTGACATAGTCTGGATTTTTTGTCGCAGATGCACCTTGATGCTTTTCTTGCCCGGAGCTTGCGGTAGTGCTACTCTCATCCACCGGGTAGGGGACGCGGAACTTCACGCGTTCGCACTTTTCGGTACCCGGGTCTTCCGTCCAAGAGGTGAACTCCTCAATGGCGCTGTACAAATCGGAGTCGAAGCCCGGCTGCTCGGCAAGGACGGAGAAGTGGCTGAAAAATATCGCCGTCGCGGTAAACAGCACGCGAGAGAGCCGTGTCGTGAAGCAAACACCCCCAGACGGGGAGCAGAGACGCACGGAGTGGTGAAACGACGAGGTTGTTGAACAAACCATTATGAAGAATACAGTAGTACCGAAACAGGTCCTCACGCTGGACAAAAAGCGGTCAATACCGAAAAAGAAGAAGAAGTAGTTGCCAGGGATGCGAAAAAAAAGGCGTAAAAAGCACCAGCATCCTTTTAAATTCCTCGCTCGTGTGCTCGCTCACCATCTGGCCTGAGAAATAAGTGCATCGAAAACAATTAATCAAAAAGGTAAGTAAAAGTGGTATCTTCACATTTTCCAAAGAGATGACCTGGTGGCTCAAAAGTAGCATTCTTCCTGGACCTTGTTCTTCAACCAAAATGCTCTTCTGTTCCCAAAGAAAACATCCCCGAAACAGGCACGCAAGACACGAAGAACCGCTACCTGTAGATGGTTCTTCAGATAGAAGAATATTGGCAGAACCCTCGCCAAGGAGCCTGTATTGTTGGTTCTCTTGCCGTGCTCAACACCTGCTTTTACGGCTGTGGCTTCTGAAGAATGCGAATGCCATTAGCCTACCATGGTTCATGAAGTTGCTGGTGGACGTGATGCCATCCTGTTTCTCTTCACATAAGTGTTCGTGCTGGGAAAAGAAAATTGTTGTCTGTCGTGTTTTTCATTTTGTTTGTTTGAAATTCGCATGGCTTTGCAACAGAGCCCCCACAGGAGGACATCTAAACAATTAACCGTTGTCACTCACCTCCACCTGCACCCACTCCGCGTAGGCCTGATTCGCTCGCATCTTCTTGTAAAAATTAAAACCAGCTTGAGGCACGAAGGGACTTTACATGCATGGATGCAGTTTGTCATGCACGGCAAGGAAGTAGAACTACACGCATGGTAGAAGTTTCTTGCCGTTCTAGAAAGCAGTTCAAATGATGAAATGCCTACTTCTCCTTCAATGCTGATCCGTCGCCGACCCACCTCAAGATGTTGCCCATGCCATATTCCTCTACAAGAACAGAATCTTGATCGACGTGGCCGGAATGATTCCGGTTCTCCTTCTCCTCCGCCTGGATCTCTTCCAACACCCGCGCAACCAGACTGGCTTTCGTTTTGATCAGCATTTTGCTCACCGGCGCGGACGCGGTTTCTTTGTCCTCATTTTTGTCCGCGGCATCCACAACGATCTGCACGCACGCCGCCAGTCTCTTCAGTATGGAACGGCAGGACTTTTTCGTCGCGAATCAAATTTTTTACAACGGGTACAGAAATTCATGCTTATGAGTTGTAGTATATCAATCTGCAGGAGCCCTAGCCTGCTCCTCCTGTCCCATCATCATGCAAATCTCGACTCGTCCGCCCAGAGGCAATCGAACTTGATTCGCGCCCGAGTTCTTTTTCCGGCATAATCGCCACCAGATCTGCTGCTAGATCTGAAAAGTTTCGCCCATTGGCTGACCGCACCGTGATCTGGCTCACCGCGCGTTCGCTTTTCTTCCCGGCGCTAATAGCATCATCCTGCACCGCCGCGTCTGTCAGGATCATCGGCGTGTCATAGGGATGCAGTTCGGCGATCAGGGTTGCAAGTCGGTCTCGGTCCGCTAGAATCTTGTCGTTTTTAGCAGTAGTTGCTTTAGTACTCTGCTCATCGCGTTCACCAACTGGAAAAATCGTTGGTGCCGCTGATGTTGCCGCGGTAGTTCTATTGTTTTTTACAGCCAACGATTGCAGTGCCGGATCGTTTTCATTCATTGGAGTGCTACCTTCATTATCACTTTCGCCGAGAAACAAATCACGACACAACTGCGGTTCTTTTACTCCAGTGCTTGCGGTGGTAAGTTCCCACGTTACCCGAATCTCCGGCTCGTTCTTTTTCACAGCTGATTTCCACCGGTAGAAGCTCTTGATCCTTTGCAGGGTTGCTGTCACGCAACTCGTAGGCGAAATTGTTCCCGGATCATGGAGCACTGCTCCGGCCGTATTGTAGTCCTGCCCGACAGGAATGTTTTTTGTAAAAATTTTCCTTCTCACCTTGTCCACCAGTGCTCTCGCTTCCTCCTCCGTTTCCACCGTGGTCACGACTAAGGTTTTCTTGTTGTTTTGTGTTTGCTTCGGTTTTGAACCAAATGGAGAAAGCTGCAGCTCCGTTCTTTTCTCCCTCGATGCCCTTGTAGTTGTTGCATGAGCGCTACTAGTATTCACCCCCTTCGCGGCGTGATTGCTGTTCGGTGTAGACCCTGCAGAATGCTTAAAAGCCGAAGTTCCGGTCCTACTAGTTCGCTCTTCTGCGACGTCATGATGTAGCTGTGAACTACCCTGCTCCTTCCGTATCAGGTGCCAGTCGTGGTCTCTTTCCTGTGTAGAACCCGTGGCGCCCACCGTTTTTCTCGAAGAAACCGTTGCGACCGGTAGGTGGAAGGACAGGGAGAGGAAGAAACAGCGGAGGCAAGAAACGCAGAAGACGTTGTAAAGGACGCAGGGCTTCATCGTGGTTATCGATTTCTGAATGATTTACTTCTGGTTCCTCACCCTCCTCTTCACAGCCCGTACGTACAAGAAGACTCTTCCTGAGAGTAAGCAGGTCTCTTCACGTGTCAGGCCTTCCCTGAAACCATAGAGCTGGTGGATGCAATGCGGCCTCCTACCACAGCACAATAGACCTGGTGGATATAATGCGGCCTCCTACCACAGACTCAGTATCATAGAACGCTCAAGAAGGTGTGTACTGCTTGCCGCGTTTTTGCTCACTCCTCGCTCGACGAGACACATGAAACCTGATGTGGTCTTATATTTTTTTACTGAGCTTTTCAAGAAAGCCCCGAATCAGAAACCTGAAATACCGAGCAAAAACGTAGAAACTGACATCACGATCAACCGATCTACTTCTGCCGATGACCATGAGGAACGAGCCGAACGCGACGCTGGGATTTCGATACAGCACACGTGGGATTTTTATGTAAAGCGTGCATAACAAAAATAAAGCTCTTCTGCGCCGTACTAGTGGGTCTTAGTATCGTTTGTTTGTTTGTGCGAGTGGAGCCGTGGATTTCCGGTTGAAGGTTTTACGTTCTGCTCAAACAAAAATACGTGTGGTGGAATGACTTTGCACTTACGCCTGAAAAGAAAGGAAAAAAAGTGCTGTGAGAAGCATAAAAAAGAGTGTATGCGTAACGATAAAACTAAATCTTAAAAGTTTCCGTTGCCGACAAACCCCGCGGCGTGCAGCCGACTGCTTTTGGATGAAAAGTTGAATGCTACAAAAGACTCTGAGACATTTTTGTTTCGAAAGTTGTAGTACGAAAGCTTAAAGGTTTCTGAGGAAAGTCCGTTTACTACTAGGAATTGTTGTACTCACATTGGGACAAAAGTGCATTTACAGTAGATTTCTTGTTGGTGAGGCTAACATTCTTTTTCTCACACGACAAAACATTCACTTAGAATAAAAATCGGATTTCATTGAACTTTCTGACATTGATGTACCCAGCTGCATTGACAAGGAAATAAAACGCTTTAATGTACGTGAAACGAAGACGAATTTGATGAAGTGCTTGCAACTATGTGATAAAAAAAAGTACGTAAAAGTTGGTATTGTATTGTGTTTCAAGCTCGTTATTCATATTCTTGTTGTAATTGTGAAAAAAAAAGTCTTCTGCTGCGGGACCAGTGGCGCACCCCTTTCTACACGTGCACCACCAACTGTATTCGACCTACGACACTCATCCTCAGTATCGTCACTAGAAATCCCGAGGACCTCAGGAAGCCTAAATTCCCGCGAGTATCCAGGAAAAAAACTGTGTTAGTGTATCCATTTCCCATGTATACTTTCTTTGGCTGAAAGCATCACAAATCTGCTCTACATGACAGAGAGAATCTGTCATGCGTGAGTGTGGCTTGTCTGGGAAAACACACATGAAAAAAGGACTTCATACAAAAGTGATATATTAGAGATTGGCAAGTGGTGTGCTCTCAAAAAAGTACTTTGTTCATACCCGCCGCGCAGCTCCTCCTGCTGGTTCCGCCATCACAAATTCGCCAGATCAACCGGATGTGCCGGACCCCCCACTTGGGCTGGGATCCGGGAGCCCGGGCATCTCGTCCGGAAACAGCGCCTTGAAAGCGTTGCGGTTGTCGCGACCTAGTATAGCAAACACGATCACGAAGCCTTTTAGCTCATCTTTGTACTTGTCAATGGCCTCCTTAAAGAGTTGCGCCACAACCAGGCGAGGATTCCCGAACGCTCCGCAACCGAGCGCGCCCAATATGACAGCCTTGTGGTGGTTGTGCTCGGTCGTCAGCGTACGAAAGATCGCGTCGATGCGCGCTGTCATCTGCTGCAAGGCGATTGGATAGCTAGCCGCAAATTGTTCTTTGTTCATTCCGTTGTCCCAAGCCGGTACACGCTGAAAGAGGTTCACAGCTGCGACTTTCAGCTCCAGGAAGGGGAATACCTCGTCCTCGCGCAACCACGAGTAGTGCTCGTCTGGGTTCCGTAAGCAGATCCGATCGTCCGTGTACAGCAAGGCCTCGCCCGATTCGGCTTTGATGCTCCTGGAATAAGAAGGCGCGTACTTGTGCCCGTCCCACTTCGTGTGCAACATTTGTGGCGAATGTCGTCCCTTTCGAAAATCTTCCGAAATGTCTCCGTAATGGTCGTCCTCGTCCTCGTCCAGATCCGACAGACCCGGAAACGTGTCGGTCGGTTCGTCAACTAGCTTGTCTTTCTTGATGTGCAGCAGCGCGTCTGACGCGCGGTACAAGGTTTCCTCCTGGGCGCCCTGGCCCCGCTTCACACCACCGCCAACATTGTACGCGTTCGCCATGTTCAGCACCGCAAACTTCTTTCCGAGGTGCTTTGTAAATTTGAGTGCAGTGGCAAGCGTATCCGCGCCATGCACGAACACTTGAACCTCACCTGTAGGATCGATTCTATACCGGGGCGGTGCCGCCCAGGTCTGGAAGTTGTGTGCTGCAAGGTCCTTGAAGTGCTTGTATCTCGCCTCCCCCCCGTCCCCCACGAGCGTCTCAAGCGTCCCCACCAGAACGGCCATCCGCTCAGGGTTTCCCGGCCGAGATTTCCCCGCCCGGCCCTTCCCCCCGTTGTGTCAGATTGAAAACCGCGCCACCCGCAATTACAGCCTGCCTTCCCGCACAAATTACGGTGTGCTTTTTGTCGTGGAGCCAGAAAACAAAGACCCGTTTCCCGTTGCGGGCCGATGGGGCCGCCACGAGGGTTTCTTACATGGCTAAACGAAAGCAAAAGCGTCGCAAATAGCACTCTGTCACAACAAGAAAGCAGCCCTGGTTTACCTTTAACGCAAGGTCATAAGAATTTAGATTTCCATAGCGCATTCAGAAAAAATCAACACGTCACAATTCTGCCTCGCGCGAGGCTCGACGTACAACACCTCCGCAAAAACCTACGGAGCGGCAAGCTGTATTAATATGCGGTGAGCAGGAGTAGCAGTCGCTTCGATACGCTCTCCCCATTGGCCTGCCTCTCGATATCCCGCATTGCGGGAGGGCGAATTGCAGGGTACTCTTCTCAAGATGAAATCCGCCCCCCAGACCCCTGTTTGTCCTTCCAATGCAAAGTCGAGCTGCGCTCCTTCCTTCTGCCGGAAGACACTTAATGCGCGGCTCATCCAAAAAACACCCGCAGCCGGCTCGAACAGTCGAGCCGAGCATCAGACGAGCGGCTACAGCGCCAAAGAATATATAAGCACGGCAAAAAACGTGATCTAAATAGTGCCCTCGGTGGATTCCCCGGCGCGGTCAGTTGCCGACCTGAACTTTTTGGAAAAGGGGGATGGAAGGGCGGACTTCATCTGCGATACTGTCAACGCGTTGTGCTTGTAAAGCGCCTCCCACTCTTCGTAAAATTGTTTCGGATTGATCTTCTTGTTGCGGCTGCTAGGATCGTGCGGTTCAGTTACATATAACCTGTTCTCGGTGAAGCGGCCCTGGTCCGCAGCCGGAATGATCTCCAGAAAAGATTCATGCACTAAAGTCCCTTGGCCCTCCGGAACCACGAGCGGAAGGTCTATGACAGCGCCAAAAACCCCCAAAAGGCGCCAAGTGGCCGGCTCGCTGCTTTAAACCATGATCGCAGGCGCGGTGCGGGCTGCAGAAAAAATGCCTGAACTACAGTGCCATCATGAGTGCAGATCCCGAATCTCCTAAATGCATCTTTGTCTCCCTCTAGTTGATGCGCATAGAAATAGACCAAGCTCTGTCATACAAAATCGATTCACGAGTGGGCGCGTGTGTTCAGTTTTCGGCAAAGAACACCCGAATCACCATTCACATACATAGGGCCTTTTTGCCAATCTGCAACGGGTCTTCTCCCAGTGGCGCTTGATGCATTTGCTGCTCCGTGCAGATGCAGAATGCAGCTAAATATGAAGTAAACACGTTCTGTATCAGCCGTGCCACAGGTGCTCAAAGTGGGTAAGAAGTATCTTCTCGGCGTAAACGGCGCCAACGCGGAGTCCCGTGGTCTTGGTGGCGGCGGAAGCGCAAGCGGTCCTCCTGCTTGATCTGCCGCTGGTTGAGCTGCCGCTGGTTGAGCCGCGGCAAGGGGAACACCACCAGCATCATTTCATATGCAAGGAAGGAAAACTGCGCGCCGTCTCCACACGCTCCATACAAGAAGAAAGACCGAGACGCCGGCCCTATCCGACGAGGGATGTGGACTCGCTCTTTCCGCTCATCGTGAAATCTGTCATGCAAGAAGTACATGATCAACCGTAGTACCACAGGTTTCGCATGACAAGTTCTGGAATGCGAAACCGCACTCCAATTACTTATCAGGCGAAATATGTATTGCAGAAAGTGGAACGCTCTGCGAGTCTGTCATGCTCATCATGCAATAGCACAAAATCCAGCCTCTATCCTAACGATGGAGATTGTAAAGTTTGAGCAGGTCATAAACAAAAAAGTTGTTTTCTACAGTGAAGCGGAGACGACCACAGCACGCATTTTTCTCCCATGATACCGAAAAGTGTGCGTGTTGGAGGTCCACTGTGACTTTGGGCTGGTGGAGGCTTCGGGCGCGTTGTGCCAAGATTAAGACCGGGACCGCCCAATACCGCCGGGTACCCCTTCGCAACTGGCGGCGAAAGCGCAGGCGGTCCTGCTGCGGCCGGCGCCGCTTCTCTTCCTGCTTGAGCTCCCGCTGCTTCAGCTGCCGCTGCTTGAGCTGCCGCTGCTTGAGCTGCCGCTGCTTGAGCTGCCGCTGCTTGAGCTCCCTCTCCTTGAGCCGCCGCAGCGGGATCACCACCAGCACCAGATCATATGCAAGGAAGGAACACTGCGCGCCGTCTCCACACGCTCCATACAAGAAGAAAGAGCGATACGCCGGCCCTATCCGACGAGGGATGTGGACTCGCTTGTTCCGCTCATCGTCGTGTAGTCGAAACCATCTTAGTGGTCGAATTATAGATCCGTGAGGACAAGCATTGAAAGAACTAAACATCCCAGCCAAGTACACCCAGTGGCGCTGGCGCGTCTCTACATCGTCTCTCGAGTCGATTCATGCCCAATGTAGTGCCATGCCCTCGACCGTTGCCGTTCTTTGCATTTCGCACATGAACTCCTCGTCATAATACAGATTTTTCCCGGAGATGAATCATGCAGGAACAAAAAAGTACTTAGCTTTCTACGGTGAAGCGGACTCGACCACAGCACGCATTTTTCTCCCATGATACGCTGAAATGTGTCTGTTGGTACACGGTAGGCAGAGAAAGGTACCGGCGGTCCAGGATTATTGTACCCACCTGGTCGATATTCCACCGCTGGTCCCGCCACTGGCGCCCCTCCAACGTTCGGTCGCTGTCTCTCCGATGTGGCCGGAGCCTATCAAGCTGGAACAAACCCACCTACCCCAACCACCGCAGCTGAGTTCGCCAGAAGCTGAACCCGTGGCTTTCCACCCTACTCGACGTCTCGTCCGAGAACCAACTTTTTTTCCATGCAATAAAACAACTTCATCTAAATCGCGTACCTCGCCAGAGTTTGTAGTTCAAATATGCGCTTGATAAACTTTCAGTTTCGTGACTCCGACACACGTTTTGCAAATGTAAGTGCTTTTTTTTCCGCGCCGGCAACTGAGTTGCCAAATTATTGCATTCAGTGGTCAAAGTCCGACGAAAAAGCTTGCCATGGGTGGTGGTGGATCTGTTTTCACAGCGATAAGGGAACTTGTGGTGGTTGGGCGCCGAGTAACTCTGCGGCCAAGTCATCAAAATTAGGCACTTCTTCTATCAATGGGTCTTGTTTTCGGCTGGGGGCAGGAGGCTCCAATGGACCATCTGCGGGAGGTGGGGGACCCGACTGCGGTGGCGAGCCTGCTCCAGCGCCGCCTGCTGTTACTGAGGCTGCCGAAGCCTGCGGCGGCAGTACCGGCGAATCTTGTTGGGCCAGTAGGAGACCCGGAGCCGTGGCTACTGCACCCGCCGCACCAGCTGCTCCGCCTGCTCCTGCAGGACCGCCAGCGCCGTCCAAGCTCGCAACCATCGCCGGTTGCGGCCTTCTTGCAACGGAAGCCTGCGGCGGCAGGTCGACCAACGAGCCTGCGGCGGCAGGTCGACCTCCCTGCTGCGGTTGAAGCTGAGAAGCCGAATCGGTGCCAGGTGGTAGAACGCTTCCCGCTCCAGGTCCTGCACTCGCGAGAGAAGTCGCCGGGGTCGCGGGTTCTGCCTGACCGGGAACACCTCCACCTGCCGCGGATGCCATACTCGCCAAAGATGGTCCAAGGTCGTCGTCGCTATCTGGCATGAAGGGTCCAACGCCACCTCCAACATCGCCAATTCGTCCACCTTCACCAAAGTCACTACCACTTCCCGGCTGCCTGTGCTGCGGTAACAAGGAAGTCGGAAAAAGCTCGATTACAGGAGCTGAGACTGCTTCGACCTGTGGCGCGAGCGGTCGCTGACCGGAACCTATCCTGAGTAAAAACATCCCCATGCCAGAGTCAAGATGGGAAATCTGCTAGACAAATTAGCCAGCTTTGGTTGTTTCGCATGACAAGTTTGTCCTCGTAGTGTAATCCTGTTGAGGTAGTTCAGAAGCATCACAGATCCAGCATATCATGCTGACTACATCACAAATTTCAAAACACGACTAGAAATAAGTGCTTCTCATGGGGCTCCGCATGAGAAACTTTTTTGGCATGCAGATTTGCATGAGAACTCTGGGGTGGGCACGTTTTTACACAGGATAGAACCTCCTCCACCTCCCCTGGGTCCCGCACCCGGGCCCGCCGGCATCACCGGCGTCCTTTCTCCCACTCCCCCTCCCGCGTAACTGGCGGGAGGGCGAGAAAGTGACGACGCGGCGCTTCCCGCAGCGGCCTGTGCAGACCCTGCATCCGCAGCCGATGCAACAGGTGCCGTATCAGGCCCCGCCGGCACCACCGGCGTCCTTTCTCCCACTCCCCCTCCCGCGTAACTGGCGGCAGGGCGAGAAAGTGACGACGCGGTGCCTCTTGCAGCGGTACTTGCAGATCCTGCACCCGCAGCCATCGCATCGCCGGCCCCAGAATGTGCTGGAGGTTGAGCCGATGCAGAAGGGTCCGGCGGTCCCAGAAAAAGATCTCCTCCATCGTCAAACCCTCCCAAACCCGCCTGGCCCCCACCACCAGACACAGTTCCCGCATCGCTGCTCAAGGTAGAGCGCCCTGCTGATCCCGGAACACTCGCCGAACCGGATTTAGAAACACCAGAAGCGTGGTCAGAATCAGAATCGCTCTCCTCCGGAATGGTGTCGAGGCGTGTTGTCCGCAAGCGGTCCTCGTCAGTGGGTCGCCCCATGCTTCCCGCGTCTCCACCAACAAGTCCGACTTGCGGAACAGGACGTCCGACAAAGGTGGCAGCGCTTGGCGCTGCAACGGTTGGAAGCAGAGGGGAGTCCGCAAAAGGTCCAAGCGGAATGTCGTGGGCCCAAATGGCGGGTTGACCCCGTGGACCCAGCAAGCCCGGTGCCTGTAGATCAGACTGCTGCGCCAGCCCCGGTCGTTGCCGTGGTGCTTCGTCCGCGGGCCCCCCTCCCATGTCCGAGGAACTGGGACCTGCAATAATAGAACCAGAAGGTGGTGACGCGGAAGCGCGTCCTGTCGCGGTACCTGCCGCCTCTGCACCTGCAGTCCTCGCATCCCCGGCCGCGGGGTGTAGCTCCGTCGGTGCAAAAGGTGCCGCAGCAGGTTCCGGCGGTACATCAAGGCCACCTCCAACGCCAAATCCCCCACCCCCGCCACTAAATAAAGTGCGGGGCGGACGTACTGTCTGGAAAGGGTCGCGGGCCCCTTGCATTTCTCCCGCGCCTCCGCCTCCAATTCCGACTTGCGGAACAGCACCTCCAAGAGAAGTTGCATCGGTCGGCGCTGCTAGACTTAGTGGACGAAGGGGGTCCGCAAAAGGTTCAAACTGCGACCGCGCGTTATGCGGATCGCCGTCACTTGCTGCCACGGCAGGTCGTTGTGAATCCAGGACGCCCGCTTGTTGGGGGTTCAACGCATCGGTCGGTGCGAGACCCGGTTCGAATTTCATGCCAGGGTACTGGTGTAAGTTGTTCGGAATAGATGCAGCAAACGGGTCCGCAGCGGGAAGAGCCGAAGGTCCTCCGTCTACTTGTTCTCGCGAAAGCGGATGCTGCCTCGAGTCTGCTGGCCCAACATCGCTCGCCGAACCGAGATGATCAGAAAGAACACCAGAAAGAACAGAAGGGGTCCGGCTCCCTCCCCCCAACGCACCGGGATGCACTGGCTCGAATGGCGACGCACCGGGAGGCTGCAGCAGTCCTCCCCCACCTCCGCCAGTTCCCATCCCGCCTTGCAAAGAACCTCCCCCAAAAGAGGACGCGCCGGCGCTCAGCTGTGTTGAAACGGGTGTTGGAGGAACGGAGCTCCCAAGAGATTCGCCGTCACTTGCTGCCATGGCGGCTTGGCCTCGTGGATCCAGCAAGCCCGCTGGCGGTAGACCCGATGGCCCCGGCTGCGCCAGCCCCGGTTGCAATGCCGCTTCACGGTAGTCGTGCAAGCTGTCCAGAGTAAACGGCCCCGCAACGGGAAGCATTGCAGTTCCTCCGCTTTGTTCTCCCGAAGGCTGCTGCGGCTGTCCGAGTGGCGAGTACAGGCTCTGTGCTGGGTCCGCAAGAGAACCGGGAAAACGACGCTCTCCGCCGTCATAGAAGGGCTCTTCTTGGGGGAGAACAAAGGGGGCAGTGGCAGCACCACCGAAAGCCGGTTCGCCGATGGCAGGATACGTCGGAGCCGCCGCACTTGAAGAGTACGACGCAGCTGCGGCCGGGTAAAATGGCGTAGCAGCAGCAGCGGGCGGATATGATCCCGCCGAAGAAATAAACGCCGGTGCGCTGCCCCCGCCTGCCGCAGAATAAGGCTCCGCGGCGGTCGCACGGTACCCTCCTCCTCCTCCCCCCGGAGGATAACTCCCCGTCCCCACGGCGCCAACAGCGGGTCCTCCTCCCGCGAACGCATTAACACCGGAGTCTCCGCTCAACCTGCCACCTCCAACAAAGGGTAGTTGCGCCGGAACTGCGGCCATTGGAGCTCCAGCGTGGGCAGCTGCCGGTTGTCGTGCGCCCGCTTGGGCAGCAGCTCCCACTTGTCGTGCTGCGCCCGCTTGTCCGCCGACTTGCGCTCCCGCCCCGGCAAGTTGTTGGCGTTCGTCCGAAGGAGTTGTCGCCTCGTTGTAGTAGTGGGAAGGCTATCCATTGCAAATATGTCTGGGTCTGGATGTGTCATGCTAGGCTCGCAACACTCGTAAGTCTGTCATGCGCGTTACCTTTGAGCCCTGTTTTTCTGTGATGCAGAAACGCAGTTTGCCATGCAGAAGAGGCAACACTTAGAAGCTCCGAAACTTGTCATGCTGAGCCACTACTTGCGGACTCCACATGCTACGTCACTACAGCAATACAAGTTTCCAGAAGCAGACCTATTTGCATTTCGTAAGCGCGGCGGCAGTTGGTGCCCGTAGTGTTCAAAGTGTGCCGCGACTGCCGCCCGGTGCGCGTCATCTACGTGCCGCAGATGCTCCGGTAGATTGTGGCCGGACATCACGGCGCGAATCGCCGCCTCTTGCGCTTCCCGTTCCGGGCTGCCCGGGGGATAGTCGTGGTTTCCCCCGGCGGCCTCCACGAGCCAAGCTTTAGGCTGGTACTTGCTGCCCGGTAGAGGGTAATGGTCCAGCCGGGTCCTCGCGCCGCTCGGAAGCTGGTGCTTTTCCCGCATTTTTGTCCTCTTGGCCACGAAAGAGGAGGCGGACGCACGTCCAGGACGAGACCCTGCAGCCTCATCGGTAGCACCGAGGACAGCTTCTCGCTCCTGCCGCTTGTGGTTGTGCAATCCTGCAGCAGGAGCAAGCTCTCGTCCGCCTTCCCGCCGCTGGTTCCGGAGGTATTCGACCGTATTTTTGCGACTCAGCTGTAAGTACACCTCGGGCGGATGCAACACGTCGTCGGCGGATTCATCGTCTTCAAAAATGTCGAGGGTTGGACGATGGTTGTGGTGTTGGTGAATATTAAAACCGTAGTTTTTCTCATCGACATCGTCCTCCTCATCATGTTGATCGGCGTTCAGATTCTTGTTCGTGATTTTGATGTTCTTGTTGTGTTCTAAATCTGTATTCGCCTGCTCCTGCTTCCTGACCCCGGCTGCGAATTTCACAAAATTGTTCCCGGAAAAGAACACGACAAACAGCTTGGAAAAGGAGCCCACCGCGGCGCAAGACGGAAGAAACCCCACACGACGTGTCGCCCGGGGGGAAGACCGGCCGCAGGTGGGGAACAGGGCAGCCATGATGTAACTTCTTGGTAGAAGCAGGATGAGAATCCAGTACTACACTGGAGCTTTTTATTGATTGGCCTTGTATATTAGCTGCAATTGGGTTGCAATTGCACGTTTGCTTGTTTGCAGTGGTTTGTTGTTGTTCACCTTCAGGATCGGAAGAGAATGTTGAACTTGAAAATCAATCAGGTCGCAATAATGTACGGTGAAGCGGGGCGTGAAAAAGTTTTGTCGGTTAGCGAAGTGTTTACTATGCTGGGAGTGGGAGCAAAAACTTCCTGTTTTTTTTTTCAACAATTATACGAGAAAAGTCATTTACGGCATTCGCCTTTTACAATACGGAAAATCTAAATTGTCTTGGTAGACAGCGCACGTACGAAAAGCGGAGGAAAGAAGTACTAGAGCATCTTCTTCATTGAACGAATACGATGTACCGAACAATTGTTCTTATACGCTTTGCAACACAACAGGCCAACAGGCGCACGAAAGAGACCGAAAAGAAGAAGCTGAGGCCAAGTACAGATTGCTATTTTCGAAAAAGTAGACCGACGAGTTGTATCAAGATCAACTTCTAAAAATCGCTCTATCAACTGTACGAAGGACTAGAGCGTCGTAGTCGTACTGACCGAAAGAAGCATAGACCACGATTGTGCAGCAAAGGACGAAAATTCGAAACTAGGACATGGAGCAAGACCGAGCGGAGATGACAACGCTTGTATTCAAGAAATACAACCGAATAGGAGCATAAAAGTACACCTCTCAAAAGAGCACCGAAAAAGAGAAGTCGTAAAAAAAAAACAAACATCCTGAACCGGCGACATTTCAAAATACCGAGGGGAGCATCGGAAACTACGCCAAGCCGTGTGTAGAAACGGCACGGGAGAGTGCATATGCACTAGTGCTTTGCGTGCTTGTTCACAAAAAAATGTCTTTTTTGAAGTGAGATGCAGCAGCTGATTCTACTGCATCTCCGTAGTTTCATTCCTGCACAAAAAAGCCGATCACTTTTCCCAGTTTAATTTCTTTTTCACCTCCTCTTGAAAGTCCGTCGGTAGAAAACTAAAGCAGAAACTCAAATGGCTTCGGCTCGCTTCCGTTTCTCGCATGGTGGATTCGAATTCCTTGGAAATTTCAAACACCTGTAGCAGCGGTTCCACTTCCACTTCTACTTCCCCCTCTTTGCTCTCCTCCTGCCCGTTGCCAGCTGAGGTCGCTGTGGTTTCTTTTTCTGCCATTTCGTCCGCCATTGTCATCAGAATCTGCAGAATGTCTTCCAGCAAATCCGGTTCGAGCTTGTGAAAAATCTTGCGGCTTTCCGACACCTTTATTGTCGTGGCCAGTAGCCGTACTTTCGCCTCCGTTCCCTTCGCTCGGTGCCACGCGGTTACAAATTCGCTCAGGCGCGTCAGTATGGATTGCAAAAATGTCTGGGTCTCGAAGGTTGGAACTTGTGATCCTAACTTTGGACTCTAAAAAATTCTGTATTGCATAAACAGCAAGAGGAGTCCGGTTTGTGCTACGCGTGGAGGGGATTTGTCATGCGGAATAGGCAGCAGGAAGGCCTCTAAACATCTGTGATGCTAGGGCTTCCATGGCAGACATTCTGTGTCATGCAAAAACAGCATAAACAAATTTCGGATTCTTCCAGACCCAGACATTTTTGCATTTCATAGTCAGCTTTTTCGCCTTGCTGCTTGTTCCGGCTTGCTTGTTGCCATCGGCGCCGGAGGGTATGGAAGTGGAAAATGGTCGAGAGTCTACCAACTGTACTAGTTGCTGCTTCTCTTTTTGCAATCGGAACAAGTGACTTTTGCAGAAACACAGAAAGAATTATTGCAGCAATGAAGCAGAAGATCGAGCAAGAGAAACTGTGCAACTAACTACACTGAGCAAGAAGGTATCAAATGTAAAAATGTCTGGGTCTGGAAGATTGTCATGCTAGTCTGGCATGACTCTGCACTCTGTATTGCGCGGCCACCAACAGGTCCCCTTGCCTGTCATGCAAAAGCGCAGTTTCTCATGCGAAATACGCATCACAGAAGCACGAAAAAACTTGTCATGCTTGGCGGCGCATTACAGAGCACTTATTGTTCACGGACTTGCATCACAAGTTTCCAGACCCAGACATTTTTGCAGTTCATAGAAGGAACAAAACCACCGATTTCCACAGTCCCATACATGCGGAGCTGCTGGAGGAAGTCTGCTTCAGTGCGGGGTCTGCGATTTCATTTTATCCATTCGATTTTCCTATCTACTACTTCTTCCTGCATGACAAACAACAGCACGAATGCAGAACTATGCATGCCAATAGACTACAGTTCGAAACAAGAACTACGAACTCCTAATATACCGCCCCCCTGCCTCCCGTACTTGTTGTGGTCGAGACACTTCGGCGGGGCCTGAAAGTCCCTCTTGTTGATCGGCTTCAGCGTGCAGCCCGCGACCAGCTGCTCGAATTGGTGGTAGGTGGGCGCTATGAACTGCAAAAGTATCCGATACTTGTATAAATGCATTACAAATTTCCTCCGCGTGAGAAATAAAATTTGTAATGCGGATTCACCTTAAGAACAAGATTTGTAATGCATGATTACAATACGAGTATCAGATGCTATTGCACAGGATAGGCGCCTGGTAAACGGCGCGCTTTTTCGCTTCGTCGACGGTGTCCCGCTTCCAATCTTCGTAAACGCCGGCGGTGACCTCGTTTTTGAACTGGTCAAAATTACTGGGATCGAATATCGTAAGAAAAAATCCCCCCTCCCCATATCGAAAAGGCCCGCCTCAGAGCATTTGTGATGCTTATTTGTGGCCACAAATCGCATCTGTCTTGCTCTTGCAAGAAAGCAACCGCATAGGCTGCGCCCCATTATGCAGGCGATTTGTAATGCTGTTGGGCCTACAGCGTAGACGTTCCTCATGCTAAGTGCCTAGGTCGTAACCTCTCTAGATCGGCATGATATGGGCCTGCACTCCTCTAGTGCAAGACAAATCTGATTTGTGTACTTACGCAAATCCAGCATCAGAAATTTCGTTTTGATGTGGGGAGGGGGGATTTTTCATTTTGATATCGAAAACCCCCTGGTCCGGCCGGAACGTCAACTTTTCCTGCTTCAGGATCGGCATCTTGGTCAGTTTCGCGGTGGTACAATAGGGCTCTTTGATATCCTCGGAGTATCTTTTTAATACAACAAGGGTTGTTGCTATCACCAAAGAAAAGGTAGATATTTTTTC
This sequence comes from Amoebophrya sp. A120, assembly GCA_905178155.1. Classification (NCBI taxonomy): domain Eukaryota; class Dinophyceae; order Syndiniales; family Amoebophryaceae; genus Amoebophrya; species Amoebophrya sp. A120. Next base: position 4,883,848 of record CAJINV010000005.1, read on the forward strand.
TCTAATATCAGTTTTTGTTCCGCTTGCGCTTTGTCGAACGTTGTCTTCGTTGGCAAGAACCTCAACCTCAACAGTAGAATCAAACTCCCAACTCTACTCCTCGTTCTCTAAGCCAAGTTCGACCTACTAACTTTTCATCAAACACCTTCAAGAACTTTACATCGATATTAACTTTTTCTCGTGCAAACAGAATTAAAACCTGCTGGTGAAATGAATACGAAATCAACGACCGGCTAGAAAAGTCAGTTGAAACAAACACGGCGGGCAAGTGATCATGATCTGATCACTTGCCAACACGAGACGCGCCTTCTGCGCAGCTCCGGTAGACACTACAAGCTGCGTCATGTTCGTATGCGTTGGCGTTCTTGCATAACAACCAATCTAAACCGCATCAAACTGCGTCTGCCGGCAAGTGCAGTGTCACGACAAAACCAAAGTGTAAAAACTTCTCCGGTGGAGGTGATAACAGTTTGGTCCTGCGCACAACAAGAACTTCTAAACAATAAACGAGGAAATAAACAAAATCGAATAGGCCAAACGCAAACCAATTCGCAATTATACCTGCTGATGAATTATCTAACGCAAGAACTTGTTAAGCTTTTGTTGTTCCGATCAACGGAAGATAGCGTATAATTTGTTTGTTGTTTATTCAAGACGTGGCTCTTGAAAGTCTCGCTTTCTGCTCACGTGTTGTTAGAGCTACTTTAAGAAATACAAAGCAAGGAACTATCTAAAGGTACTTTTGGATGCAAAACGGACAGCTTTTCGTCCGATAAAAACAGTTCGCGTAGATGAAGAAGATAATATCGTCGCAGCTTTCGCAGTAGCACTCACATCTCCCCATCTGACAGCAGCACCTCGCCCTCTATCATATGCAAATATGTCTAGGTCTGGAACTTGTCATGCAGATTTTACATGGCCCGCGACGTCTGTGATGTATTCCGTAGCATCATAGATTTTTAGAGGGCTTTCTGATGCCTACTCTGCATGACAAATGCCCTCCCCGCGTAGCACAAACTAGACTCCTCTTGCTGGTCATGCAATACAGATTTTTTTAGAGTCCAAAGTTACCATCACAAGTTCCAACCTTCCAGACCCAGACATTTTTGCATTTGATACCCTCGCTCAAAGCGCAACTCTCCAAAACCCGCCGCTCTTCCTGTTTGAGTTTCTGCATGACAGATTTGTCTTCATCCTCCTCGGCCACAGTGGAAAGTAGTACTTCCCCGAGGCTTTGGTTGTTCTGCCGGTTCGTCTTCAAGCCCCCTTCGTCGTCGTCCTCTGGTCGTGCGGTTACTGGCGGTTTCTGCGAAGGAGGATGAAAGCCAACTTTCGAAGCAGCCTCGCTTTCGACAGGACGAGCAGTGTCGTTTTTATTCTCGTTGTTCTGGTCAACATCTGCTGCATGGGAAGTCGAAGCGGAAACTGACATTTCGTCCTCCGCGTCAAAGGCCGCTCGGGCGGGGAAGAACGAGTTACTATTTAATATTCCGTATCTTGCTTTGTAGTGGTCAAAGACGAAACTTTGCGGATTCTGCTTTGCCTGCAGCTCCTTGTCACCGTACCTAGAGTTTTTTGTATAGGTGAAGTGAAGAATTTGCATTGCAGAAACACATTTTAAGTAGGTCATAATTGATGTTCCGTCTCGATTACAAAAAAAAAACCTTCAAGAATACATCAGAAAAGTACAGTAGCAACTCTGCAAATCGTCTCGTTTTCGCCTCGCTGTCCCGCTTGTCCCGCTGTTTCAGTTCCTGCTTGCTTTCCAAAAACTCGGTTTGTTTCTTCAGTTCTGAAGTTAGTGTTTCTTTTAACTCCTTTCTCAAATTCAGCACCACCGCGGTCAGTTCCTCCTTCATGGTGACCTTCAAATCCGTGGTTTTGTTCGAAAAATCCCGCTCCAATTTTTCGATCACAGAGTCAATTTTCAACTCGTAATTCTTCTGCTGCTCCAGCGTCTCATGGTACTGGGTCATGAGGACGTCTCGGTAAGGAGGAGGAGGGGGGTCTTCACTTTTGTCCTGTTGCGTCGCGAGTAGATGATCGCGTGTGGTGGAGGAAAAAAACGGAGGTGGCGGTAGAGTGACCTCTGCCTGCTGCTGCTTTTCTGAAACAGTGCGAGTTTCTGTACTAGTCCCGCCTGAGGCGACAGCTGCTGCTGGCGCATCAGAAATCTCTCCACCGCCCAGCTGCACAGGAGCCGGCGCAGCTCCCTCCACCTCCATGCTGGCAGAACCTGACTCTTGCGCCACAGAAACATTACCGGGCTTGTTGCTACTCTTGATGATGCTAGAGGGAAGATCACCAATGCTGTCGGTCCGGAACGTTTCTTCTGTCAGCACCTGTTGCAAAACTTCCCGGAACAAATCTCTTTGCTCCGCTGCTGAAAGAGACCGGGTCTGCCCTATTACAGTGAAAAATGCCCCCTCCCCATATCAAAACGTAAATCTGCGATGCAGATTTGTGGCCACAAATCAGCTTTGTGATGCTAGAGGGCAAAAGATGCGGACTGTAGCGCTGTCTAGCGTGGGAAAGCCTTGCAGCTCCAGGATGACAGGAGGCAGCTGGAAGTGGGAAACCGCATGACAGATCATCTGCAATTTAGGCCGCAGCTTCGTCTCTTGGCCTTCTAGCAATACAAGTCGATTTGTGTACTCAAATGCAGCATCACAAATTCGCGCATCTTCCGTTTCCGATATGGGGTGGGGGCTTTTTTCACTTTGATATGCCCGTCCTTTTCTTCCGGGGATTGTTGTGCAGTCTGCGCCTTGATACCCTGCTCCTGCTTCGCAACAGCATCGATTTCGTTCCAGATCTCCGCGGGCTGCGGCGCTTTTGTCATGATCCCTTTCCTTTTCGAATTCATCGGAGTTGTAGATTTATTCTCGTGGTTCAGACACTCTAACAGCTTCAACTCCGTCACGTAAACGCCGTGCGAGGTGTTCGAAATCACCGGCGGCGCGGAACCCGCTGCGGAGGTTGTCGTGGGGCGAGAATCTGTAGATCATGATTTATTTTTGAGCGATGTTTCTGCTTGTCGCAAATCATATTTCTTCAGAAGGTGCAACTGGTTGTATACGAACACAAAAAAACATCATAGCAGATTATTCAAAAGTGCATTTCAATACCTTGATAGTAGCCACCTGTAGCACCATTCCTGTCCACGAACTTCTGCACGAACGGTAGCACCGGCGCATGCTGCTGTGGCTGCTGCTGCTGTGGCAGAGCAAAGTTCGGTGAAGCAACCGCCCCGGCTTCTGCTGCAGAATCCATCCCGTAGAAATACCCGCCGTAAAAATCTGTCTGCACAGAATCCTGGGCACTATCCCGGCCCCGCGGGGGGGCCACGTCCGGCGATCGCCGCGCATCATTATTCAAGTTTCGCGCCACGCCCGGCCCTCGTCCCGCATATTGTCGCGACGGGCTAGCAGAACTACTACTCGTACCCACTGCGCGAGCTGCTCCTGCATCGCCTGCAAGCTGTGCTTGCTGCTGCCCCCGGAATAATGGTCCTCCTCTTCCGCCCGGACTGAAACTCCGGCTTTTCGTTTCCGAATACTGCGTCGCCGCGCGGAGCATCTCCCTGGTCTCCCCCACATCGGCGTCGGCGATGTTGTACTTTTTCTTCAATTTGGACGCAAAATTGTTGTATTCCTGTTCTTTATGCATTGCAAAAGTATCGTACTAGTATAGATTGCATCACAAATTTTTTCAAAAAGAAAAATAGAATTTGTAATGCTGATTCACCTAAAAATGGATATTTGTCATGCATGATAGCAATTACTACGAGTACGATACTTTTGCACAGGATATTCTTTGAACTGCAGCAAAAGCTCTTCCGGGGTGGAATACTCGGTGGCGACACTGCTTTGCTGCATCTTTTCCTGCTGCGGTAAGAACCCAGAAGGACTGGCGGGTGTAAAAGAAGTTCCGCTCACCCTGCTGCTCCTTGCGCTGCCTTTCGCCGCGGCATGCTGTTGACCCCCTATGTGTGCAGCCGAGGTCGGCGGTGACCAAGCGGTTATCGACGCGACGCTCTTGCTATCCGATTTCGCAGACTGTGGCGGGCTGGAGAAGTAGTAGTAATTGTTGCGTGTTTTGTTCTGCTCTTCATTCAATTTCTCTGGCGGACTACTGGACGCTGCGCTGGCGAACCCGGCGATGTTATCAAAAGGAAAAACTCCCCCTCCCCATATTAAAACGGAAATCTGTGATGCAGATTTGTTGTCACAAATCAGCTTTGTCATGCTACACGGGAAAAGATGCGGACTGTAGTGCTGGGTGGCGTGGGGAAGCCTTGCATCTTCAGCATGATAGGAGGCAGCTGAAAGTGGGAAACAGCATGACAAATTGCCTGCAAACGAGGCCACGACTGCGGCTCTTGGCCTTCTAGCATGACAAATCGATTTGTGACCTCAAATACAGCATCACAAATTTCGTTTTCGATATGGGGAGGGGGGATTTTTCCTTTCGATAGATGTCGTAATTCTCCTGGTCGTCGAGAAAGTTTTGGTTTTTGTTCAGAGGTATGAACTGCAAATATGTCTGGCTCTGGGAGATTCCGAGCCTTGTCATGCAGATTTTCCATGATCCATGTCGTCTGGAATTCAGCACCTAGCACGACAGATTCTCTGAGATCCCTACCATGCCTATCCTGCATGAGAAACTCCCTGTCAACTTGATCGAAAGTGGACGTCTTTTGGCACTCATGCAACACAGAATCTTGCATGCTTCAGACTTAGCATGACAAGTTGCAACCTTCCAGATCCAGACCCAGACATATTTGCAATCCATAAGAGACTGAAGCACCGTGGTCAAAGGTGACCGGGGCCGCTTGTTCGTGTTGTTATAGCCTTTGTTCAGCATTTCATGTCGTGGACTGCTGTTAAAACTGCTGTTAATTGCCGCGGTGCTCGCAGTATGCATTGCAAATGTGTCTGGGTCTGGAAGATTGCTATAGCAGACTTGTGACGGCGCAGGTCTTGCATGACCCATACCGTCTGGCAAACAGGACCTAGCATGACAGATTCTGTTTTTACATCTCTATCATACCTCTCCTGCATGACAAACTGCCTCTCAACTTGGGCAAAAATACACACCGTTTGGCAATCATGCAACACAGATTCTTGCACCATTCTAGACTTACCATGACAAGTTGCAGTGTTCAGGACCTTCTAGACATATTTGCACTTGATACGCATAGGCAGCTTGCTTCACTTTCCCAGAAGAAAACACTTCTTCCAGCTCCTGCATTCGTCTTCTCGCTTGTTCGATTTTCTTCACTTGCTCCTCTTTGGACAAAAGCTTGCTCGCGAAATCATTTTTAGCGGTCTTCTTGTTGCTTTTCCCAAATTTCAAATTGTTGTTACTCCTGCCCTTCTTGTTCGCATTCAGCACTTCCTGCAGCGCCTCCTGGGCTATTAAGAGGAAACATCCCCCCTCCCCATATCGAAAAGGTATGCTTGCGAAAATTTGTGTTGCTGATTTGAGACCACTAATCACGTCTGTCTTGCAAGAAGGCAACTCCACAAGCTCCGCAGCATTGTGCAGGCGGTTTGTGATGCTCATGGGCCTACATCACGGACTTTTCTCATGCTAGACCCCTAGGCCAAAACCTCTCTACTTAGGCTTAGTATGGGCCTGCATTCCTCTCCAGCAACACAAATCTGACTTGTGTACGCAAATCCTGCATCAGAAACTTCGTTTGGATATGGGGAGAGGGGATTTTTCCTTCTGATATGCGCTTTCTTCGCTTCGAGCCTCAGTTTTTCCAATTCCATTTCCCGTTTTTCGTTTTCAATCTTCTCCCGTTCCTCCACCAACTGCGCAAGCATGGTTTCCTCTTTCGCCTCTTCACAGATCAGCTCGCCCTATCAACTGCAAATATGTCTGGGTCATCTGGAAGATTTCTCATGCAAGTCTGGTATGACTCTGAGCTCTGTATTGCGTAGCCGCAAAGACGAGCTCCTCCTTTATGTCTTGCAAAAACGTAGTTTCTCATGCGGAGTACGCAACTCAGAACCACGGAAAAACTTGTCATGCTGTGCAACGCATTACAGTGTGCTCACTATTTTCCCCGTGCTTGCATCACAAGTTTCCAGACATCCACGGGAGATATTTGCATTTGATACGCCCTCGGTCGTGTTCAGCAGCAAGTCGTCATTGTCGTATTCGTCGGGCTCTTTTCTGTCAAAGCTGAAGGGTTATCCTGAGTAAAAACGTACCCACACCAGAGTCAGGATGGGGAATCTGCTAGACAAATCAGCCAGCTTTGGTTGTTTGGCATGACAAGTTTGTCCGCGTAGTGTAGTGCTGTTTGAGCTAGTTTAGCAGCATTACAGATCTAGTATCTCGTGCTGATTGGAGCATGACAAATTTCAAAACCACACTAGAAAATGCTTCTCATGGGGCTCCGCATGAGAAACATTTTAAGCATGCAGAGTTGCATGACAACTATGGTGTGGGTACGTATTTACTCAGGATAAGGGCTTCGGCTTAGTCACCGGGGCGGGTTGGATGTTTGGGTTGTCGGTGTTGGGCGGGACAAGATTTGGATGCAGCTTGTCCCGTATTCTCGTCGCCATGTTGTTTCGGCGGGCAGTGGAGCTGTTGTTATTCGAGCTGGATTGTAGTTTGCCAGCAGTCTGTCTTGCGGGTGCTGCTGGGGCAATTTTTCCACCACCAATATTCGCCATGTCCTCCCTCCGGATGATTTCCGTTCGCGTTTCCTGCTTCAGATGCGCGGGCTTGGTTGTGGACATCACGACATTGGTACTGTTTGATGTAGTTCCGACACCACCAACATTACCGCCGCCGCGTGGAGTTGTACGTGAGTTCGAATTTGTATTGGCACTACCAACTCCATGCGACGAGGACGATTTCAGCACCGTTTTGTTGTAATTCCGCTGCACGATTTCCGGATCATTTTGCACCGAATGTTGGAAGTTCGTCTCTGCGAAATTCGGTAAATCAACCCCGGTTGTAACAGCTCTACTCTGATGTCCGCCTCCTCGTTGTTCCCGTCTTGACGTCGAAGACGAGCTCCCGCCGATTTGTTCTTTCTGCGCGCCCAAAATTTTTTCCCTGTTCAATTCATACCGCATCCGCCGGTCTTCTACGCGTTCTAGGAGGTCGGGTGAGGTGGAGGTAGTCCCCGCGGCCGACGTGGAGGTTTTCGTGCGTTTTTTCATTGCACCACTAGCACCCTGCGTCGCTGTTCCAGAGCCGGAACCTACACCGCCGTTCTTATTCCCAGCGCTAGAAGCGGAGGACGATGATGTCCAGGTTAAACATTCCTTCGTGTATGAACTGCAAAAGTATCGTACTAGTTCTAGTATAAATTGCATTACAAATTCACTTAGCATTACAAATCAAATTTGTAATGCGGATTTGCATAAATGCAATTAGTACGAGTACGATACTTTTGCACAGGATATCGTGTTTAACTTCCCGATTTCCGATTTCAAATTCTGGTAAAACGTCAGCCTCTCCGGATTTGCGGAAGCGGTTGCGGTGGAAGCACTTTTGTCACTTGTCATGCCAACGCCAGCTGTGAAGTTCGTTGGGTCTTTATCGCATCTATCCTGTGCAAAAGTGGTACAGCACTCGTAGTATTGCAATACGAATTCGCTCAACACGACATAAGAAACTTGTCGTGCTGGTTTGCAAAATTGCGAATACTACGAGTACGATATTTTTGCACATGATAGCGTCCGCCGCTCGCCGTGCTTTCATACGACATCACGCTGGCTTTCGAGGATTTTGCGGAGTAAAAACTGAAAACATTCTGACCTGCAGCAGTTCCTGTTCCTTCGTCCCGCTGACCCCGCTCCTCGTCCTTCGTCTCCGCGTGGTCGGTGTCGAACAGATTCGTGGTGTTGAGATTGTTGTTGCGATAATTCTCATCTCCGTGACGATCCTGTTCCCTCGTCGTTGATTCCTTCGAACTTGGAAAAAGTCTGGACGCGAGGGACTCGAATACCGTGTTCTCTAGGAACGGCTTTTTCGAGTCAGAAGCGGATGCTGTTGTTGTGTCTAGTCCACCTTTATTCATTCCTGCGTGTTGTGACGAATTCTGATTTTTCTCCCTTTGCTTGTCGCTCACCTCCTTCCGAAACTGGCTGCTCCCATCGGCCATCTGCTTCTGAACGATTTTTTGGGATTCTTTACTCAAACCGGATTTTGGTGCGGGGATCAGGGACGGCTTGTTCGCAGACGCAGCGCTGTGCCCTCTCCCATGCGATCCGTGCGAAGATCCCGGTCTTGACGAAGAGGACGCATATTTGCCTTGCTTTATTCCGGACGACGGTCGTGAGCTTGCGGATGCACCTGAATTCACTTGTTTTTCGCTGACACAGCATATGGAATAATTCGTGCTGCACTTACTATGCAGAAAAACCTCCCCAATGATAGATTGTGACTTCGACGCCAAAATTTAGATTTTCCCACTTCCGAAACCCTAATGCAAAAATCCTTCCTACCTCGCCCATGTCTGCTGCCCTGCAGGTGCTCCCCACCGGTTCTGCCAGCACTACTCACAGCTGCGTCGAGGGTCGCCAAATTTTTCGGCTCGGAATTGGCTCCACCTCCATTCTATGAAATGCAAAAGCAGCGTACTAGTAGAAATCGCATTACAAATTTTCTCACCAATAGAAATGGAATTTGTAATGCGGAATTACCTTGATAAAAAAATTTGTAATGCATGAATGCAATCACTACGAGTACGATACTTTTGCACAGCATACATTCGCCCCCGCGATCTTCGACATGAGATGCCCGAGCTCCTCCTTCGAATTGGCGACTTGCTCGGCGAGTTCCCGTTTGGAATTTTCTAATTCCACCTTCACCTCCTCGTGCACTATGGAAGCGTCAGGTTTGAAATCGTCAAAGTTGAAATAATTTGTAATGCATAAAATGCGTGACCTGAGGCACGTGTGTTGCAGAGCAGGCAAGTGAGGCCGATTGTAAGCCTGTTTGGGGTTACATCTCGAGCTGCTAAAGTAGCATAAGAAAATCGCTCTTCTTTGCCTAAACAGCATGACAAAGTGGATTTAGGGACCACCGAAATTTGTCTTGCGCCGCTTACAAATTGGGTCACAATCTTTCATCCATTTTATGCATGACAAATTATTTCAACTTTGGCGATTTCAAACCTGACGCTTCCATATGCACTTGGCTGTTATTAAACGCGTTCATGATCAGCTCCTGGCGGTGAAAGTGACCTTTCTGCGGATCGTTCGCACCAGGACCCAAGCTTGTCAAATCAGTTTCTACTGCGCCATTATACCCCGCTGGTGCTGATGTCAACATCTGCGAATTACAACTATACGGGTTGTAGTTTGATGGACCACCAGAGGATGCAGCTCCTGCTCGTCCGCTCGCAGTACTATTCTTATTCGAATTACTGATCACCGCCCCCGCGGTGTATTGCATGGCCTGGGCAACTTGCTGCAGCGTCTCCGTCAATCTCCGCTGTTGCTCGTTCTGCAAGCTGATTTGCCCCTCCAGCAACCGCGCTTGCCGCTCCAGGTAGAGTCTTTGCCACATGCCTTCGAACACCTGAGGCTTATGGATCTGTCAGATTCGAAATCGACAAAGTTGAAATAATTTCTGATGCATAAATTGCAAGGCATGAAGTGCCTCTCTTGCAGGGATGGCAAGCGAAACCGACTGTAGGCCTGTTTGGGGTCTGCGATAGAGCTGCTAAAGTAGCATGACAAAAGACGCCCTCTGTCCCTCAACAGCATGACAGACTCGATTTAGACAGTGCCGAAATTTGTCATGCGCCGCTTGGAAATTGGGTTTCCAACTGGTATCGATTTCATGCATTACAAGTTCTTTCAACTTTGTCGATTTCGATCCTGACACATCCATAAGGGTTTTCCTTTGCGTACTGCTGCGCGTCGGAGGCGAAGGAACCTGCATTTTTGTATGCTGAGTACATGTTGTTCTACTCCCAAAGAACGCATGCGAAATGAGGTTTGCAATGTGAGATCATATCGCATGACAAAAAGCGCCCAGTAAGAAGATCTTCCCATTTATCTTCTATACCTTCCACATCTTCGTCGAAAAGGACCCGGGTCGTGTTATTTTTCAATTCGTCCTCGGGCGTTTTCGATACCATCACATCGTCGTCGTCCTTCGTGACGATCAAGGGGTCGCCCGCCTCGATGATCGGCACCTGCTCCGTGTCGAGCTCAATCATGGATTCTTTACTGATCTTCAACATTTTTGGTATTGTGCTTATGGCGGGTACAGGGCGGGACTGAGAACTTCTTCTACCGATGCGATGGGTTAATAATAGCGCGAATTCGACTATACATATGGAAGTTTCCAACTTCTTCCGTACGTGCGTGCTCCTTGCAAACAAGCAGCGCAGAAACGCGGTAGGTGAATAAGAGACACTACACAAACTGAAGCGCTTTCTGTTGCAAACTTCAGTCTTCACTCACGTCGAACAAATTTTGTCGGCTTCTTTGAGAGAAAGAGAGCAAGTCCTTCCGGTCACACAAGAAAACGGCAGCTTTGCTCATCTCACATCAAAACTTCTTTTGATGCTAGAACACAAACGACGAGTAGGACCACCACGGGAAAACTGTTTTGTACGAAGATTTCAGGGTGGTCGTGAATACAGGCACATAGTAATCATATTGACCACTGTGCCGACGAAATGAAAGCTGAGCGGGTGCAGAAACGCCAATAATGTAAAAAGAAGCTTTGCTTGTTTTGAATATAGACGTTGCAAAAGTTGTATCTTCGAGAACTTCCGTTCATTATTCGTCACCTTTTCGGCTGCTGTGGACTACTACTACTGCTATTTTTCGTGCTTCTATTGGAGGTTGCACTAGGTTTCTGGTACGGCCCCGCACTGGCAGCACTCGAACTACTTACTCCCGCAGCGGAGGTGCCCGCTGAGTTCCTGTTCTCAATGCACCCATCGAGCGATATCGCTTCCAGGATCCTTACCCTTGTGTCCTGCTGGTACGCAACAGCCGCGGTGTTCGTACTGAAATCCGGGGCAACCATCGTGTCCTGCATGGTTACATCGGCCGGAGGCTCATCGTTCTCGTTCAGATTTATCTCGTCCACCCGATTTGCCTTCTCCGCAGATGACGTCGTCGGAGAGGACGAACTCACAACAGACCGCTTCCCGTCGTCGCTGCCGAGCGCGAAGGAAGACAAAGTGGACAGCTGCGCGATGGAATTCTTATCCTCGTCTTCCGCGACAAGCGAAACCGAATCCGCGTTGGAGTTCGTTCTCGGCGGCTGACTCAGAGTGGTGACGGAGGAGGAGGAACTCGGAGAAGTTCTCGCGTTATTTGTACTGCTAATACCTTTAGTACCTGGGGAAGAACGACTCGGGCTTCCTCTCGGGTTCGAAGAGGTGGAAGCTTGTGCAGCAGCAGCGGTTCCGGGGACTACCAGCAATTCCGCAACGGATTCCGCGCCGGGCGGGGGCTGGTACCGCGGGACGTGTTCGGAGGTGGAGCATGTTGAACCTTCCGGGTTATCTGATGTCAGTCTCAAATCACCACTACTGCTACCATTGCTCTCGTCCCGGTCCGCCCCTCGGGTCACCTTGCAGTGAATAAAAACCACCCCGAACAGGCCGATCACGCACAAAACCGTGAAAAACAATTGGCTCATGAAGTAATTGTTTCCCGTCGCGTCCACCAAGTGTCCGTACACGATATTTCCGAAAAACAGCCACAGGGACTGCTGCATGTAGCACCCCCCCACGTGCAAAACTTCCAAATCCTTGTTTTTGCACACGTGGGGCACCAGGGTCCAGAGCGGCACGACGCAGCAGCCGAAACCAATGCCGAGAATCACGCAGCAGACCCACGGCGGAATTTGGAGAAGCGCGTTGTGGATGGAGGAGGTCGTGAGGGTTGAGTTTGTTTGGAAGGAACTCAACATTGTTGTCCCAAAAAAGCTGCTGCTGGTACTGCCACTGCTGTTTTCAACATTATCCTCGAAGAAGTTGTTATTTGTCCAGGAGACGTCGGCGCTATTGTACTGAAACGCAGCAGAATCGTTGTACTCTGTGTCGTAGGCCTTCAAAGTGATCAGGCCCTGACCGATGAAGAGCAGCACGAACGCGAAGCAAGCAAACCGGATCAAGCGTTGAAAAGTGTGGAGCAGCGGGGCCAGGAAGAGGGAGACAACGGAGATTCCGGGAATCAGCGCGATCGCGGAACCGGCGACGCTGTTTGGTTTTTCGTTTGGTGTTTTTGCATGACAGATTCTACTTTCGTGCTTGCTTTCTTGCATGACAAACTAGTTTTGGACAACTGACAACCAAAATAGTAGATTTTACCTCTCCGACACCCCCGCGACCCTTTGCAACGTCAGACAGCCGTTGTACTCGAAAACGAACACCACTGTGTATAGCAGCCCGATTAGCGCTTGGTGGATGAAACACAAGGCGGTCAAATCTTTCAGCCCCGGCTTGCCATTCCCGTCACTGCCATACTTCCCGCCGCCCCCGCTCGCGGCTAGCAGCGGCCGGATCTTTCGGGAAATCTCCGTCCCGCTATACAGGTACGCGAAGGACAGGTAGCAGCACCCGGACACGCAGACGAAGACGAAGGAAAATTTCATATCCTGAGTAAAAATGTCCCCACACCAGAGTCAAACTGGGAAATCCGCTAGACAAATCAACCAGCTTTGGTTGTTTCGCATGACAAATTTGTCCTCGTAGTGTAGTCCTGTTCTAGGTAGGTCAGCAGCATCACAGATCTAGCATGTAATGCTGATTGTAGCATCATAACTTCCGAAACACGACTAGAAAATGCTTCACATGGGGCTCCGCATGAGAAACTTTTTTGGTATGCAGATTTGCATGACAAATCTGGGGTGGGGGCATTTTTCCTCGCGATATTTCAGCGCCTTCAAAAACGCCGGGTTGTTGGTGTGTATGTCCGCATCTGGGTCGGCGAAGTACTGCTTCAAAGGGTCGGCCAAGATGTAGCCCATGGTCCCGCCGATCCGGCACGCCGCCAACACTCCCGCCTGCGCGATCGCGGCGTACTTTTTGCTGAAGAGCAGAAACACGACCACCACCTGCACCACCCCGGTGGTGCAAATCCCCGCCCAGAACAGGACCCGGCCGAGGATGGAGAGGAAGTACACCTCATACTGGATGGCGGCGATTAGTAGGAAGGACCCGAGACAGACCATGGACCCGAAGAGGAGACAGGATTTCGAAATGCCCCAGTTCCGCACGAGAAACCCCGCCGGGCCGGAGAGCACCGCGGAAAGCGAGCCCGTGGCGAGATATCAAAATGAAAAATCCCCCCTCCCCATATCAAAACGGAAATTTGTGATGCTGATTTTTTTTTTTTTTATGGCGGCAGTTTGTTTTGGCTACTAAACTTGCGATGAATCTCATTCCTAGTTTTCATTTTGACCTTAATGCTGCCGCGGTGCTCACGTCGACCGATATGCAAACAGGTGCCGAGGCCTGTTTGCATGCGATCTAGTGAAGGTATATTGGGCGTTCCCGTCTGCCTTACCACGTCGCCCGGGCTTGCAGGGTTGGGATTTTCCTGCCGGATGTTCAACGACATCTACGTGGCTAGTCATGATCCCTCTCCCTGTTGCGACCTGCTTTTTTGTTTGGTTGAAAAAATCCAAAAAATGCAAGGTTGAAAAAAAAACAAAGGCCGCGGTCTGTATTTGTTGAAAGATAGGAGGGAAACCCACCACGTAAGCAGGAGAAAATTTGGGCACGAGAGAAACAGAGCATGTACTAGGGCTGGGATTATGAAGCGGAGGCCATTAGACTACGAGGGCAAATATGTAATGGGCCAGACGATGAGAAAAGCGACAAACTTACTTAGGGGCTCACTAGCTAGCAAGGGCGCGAGGGGCTATCAATCGCAAGTAAAGCGGCCTAGGGAGAAAATGCTTAAGACTCGACAAAAGCCAAAGGAATCATCAACGATGCGAAAAAAGCGAAAAAACAACAGAGAATCAGAGGCGCAGGCTAGAGGAAGAAAAAACGCTTAACGGTCTCTCAGGAACAAGAGGAAAATCGTAGCCAAAAAACCAGAAGAGATTCTTTCAGTTAAGGGGAAAAAAAAAAGAGGATAGGACGCGAGTTGTCATGCAAATTTGCTGCAATGACAAGAACATCTGCGATGCGCATCCCCCGGATAGGCATTTGCAATCGTGTTTGGGGATTTGTGCTGCTGTAAACACGATCAGGACATGAATTTGTAATGCGGCTGGTGTTAATTTGTAGTTCTATCCGTGGATGAAACAACATACAAACCTGAAAGACATCACAACAATTTAGATGCTGATTGTGTGGTCACAAATCATCTTTGTCTTGTATATAGGATCATAGGAGCCATTTGACGCATTCCAGAGCAAGTCTGTCATGCGCTTTCGACTACTGCAAGCCTGTTTGTCATGCGCAATTGCTAGCCTTCTGCATACCCAAACAAGCTGAGAAAATGCCGCCAAGCACTTTCTGCAAGACAGATCTGATTTGTGTACGCAAATCCAGCATGAGAAACTTCGTTTCGATATGGGGAGGGGGGATTTTTCCTCTCAATACGAGGATGAGGGAGTACTTGGTGTTGTTGATGTTCATCGCGAGCTGCAAATCCTCCTTGTATGGGGGTGTCAGGATTGAAATCGACAAATTTGAAATGATTTGTCATGCATAAAATCGATACCAGTTGGAAGCACAATTTCGAAGCGGTGCATGAGAAATTTCGGCACCGTCTAAATCCAGTTTGTCATGCTGTTTAGGCACAGAAGGCGTCTTTTGTCATGCTACTTTAGCAGCTCTATCGCAGACCCCAAACAGGCTTACGATCCGCCTCACTTGCCATCCCGGCAAGACAGGCACTTCATGCCTTGCATTTTATTCATCGCAAACTCTTTCAACTTTGACGATTTCAAACCTGACACATCCATACCTTGTACGCACCAAATAAGCTGTCGAAGAAATACGGGCCGGGAATGAAGCAACAAACCAGCACGTGGACGATCAGCAAGTGGCAGGTTCTCCTCGGATCCACCAGGTACTTCATCCACCGGTCTAAACAGGTCCTACCGGGTCGCGACGAGGAGCTCGACGGGCTGGTGCTGGAGGAGTTCTGCTCTTCATGATTGCCCCGCGACCCCTGCTGGTCGTAGTTGTTGTCCGCTCCTCCTGCTCCTCTTGTTCCGATATTAAGGAGGTTGCTGGAAGAGGAATTCCTTGAACTGGCCGGCGAATTGTCTCTACTACTCGTTGCTGCGAAAGTATCGAACGCGTGGCCCGCATTTTCGTTCGTGCCGTCGAGGGCGGGCAAGGCGATGGAGAGCACGGGTTCGGACCCCGCGGTCCGGATCCACTCTTGCTTGGTCTTTTGCACGTAGAGTTCCGGATTATTACTTACTCGGCTGGGCGGTCGCTGCTGCTGTTGTTGTGAGGCAGCATGGTCAGATGGATTCAGCAGCGGGCGGTCGCGCCGATTGTTCCCGGCGGACGGCGAGGACGGCCTGCGCGGGCCCTGCTGTCTGCGCTGGTTCTGGCTCGGTTGCGAAGAACGCATGGGATAGAGAGTTTTGGTGGATCGAGTTTAGTCATAAGCTAAAGAAACACTACTAGCGCAGCGGTAGCGAATATAGACGGGGTGTGGGAAATTAGTTCATGAGGCTGCTGATCATTTTTCAGATTTTGTTGTGTTCACTTCGTCACTTCCAGTGCTGGCGTTGGGTTCTTGACATAGAAGCTCTCAACCTATCTACTACAAACTCTGTGGCAGAACAATCTCGACAGTGGGCCAGGAGTATGACACACAGCGGCGAATGCTTTTACGTCATCTGTGGAAGCCCGACCGACCTCAAGGCCGCGTAGCTGCGCTGCGACGGCCCGAGCGCCCCGCCGCGCGCCGCGGTGCTATTCGGGGGGCCCACTGCCTTGGCGCAACGGGAGCAAAAGCCGCGCCGAACCGGCTGGCGGGCGGCGCAGCTTCAAGCATTGGCGGCGGGGCCGTGGGGTTTGCTTGGAACCGCAACCGGGCGCCATTGCCGGCGGAGGTTTTCCGCCGGGCGGCGGGGGGCCATCGCGCAGGCGGGCGGCAGCGAAGCAGGCCGCGCCCTCCGAAGTAAAGCGGGCCGGGCCGGCTAGGGGCCGGCAGGCCCCCTGCGCGCGCCTGCCCCGGCTGGGAACTCCGAGACGCCCCCGCCCCCCTCGGCATTCCCGCAGGCGGTCTGCGCGCGAAAGCCTTCGGCCCGCCGCTGGCCCGCAATGACCGCGGGAAGCTTCTTAGCCGCGCGCACTGCACGCGCGGCCGGGCGTTTGCAATCGAGGCCCGCAGCGTGGCGCCTTCGTTCTCCTTATCCCGCAGCATTTTGGACGGCGAGCATCGCGCGGCTCGGTACTTTCGTGAACTGTCGCCCGGATGGCCTTCGAACCTGGGCCCGGGATCCAGGGAGGCCGCCAAACTGGAAACCAAGCGCCGGGAAAGGGGAAAGCGTAGGCAAAGCCCCGCCGATCTTTTCGAAGGCCCTCCGGGAGCCCTCCGCCGCGCGAGGCGTACCGCGGGAAATGCGAAGGCTGCGGCGCGCTAAGTCGCCAAGAACATCCGCGGGCCCGTATATATAAGGCGCCGGCCACCATTACTGCCACACGGCCGCCCAAGAAACAGGCGGCCTGGCCGGCCGGGCTTTGAAAGATTCGCGCCCTGAAACCCCCAGCGCGTCCCCGCGCGACGGGGCCGGCTGCCGAGCTTCCCCGGGCAGGCCGCTGCCCTTTTCCTCGCGCACCGGCCCCGCCGCTTTCTGTGCCTGCGGCGCCCCTGTTTGCGCGGCAAAAAGGAGAAGGGCAACGGGCGCCACGGCTTCTGTTCGGCGGGGACGCCCGGCAAGGGCGGCGCTGCCAAGATTGGCCGCCTGCGGTCTTGGGGTAGTTCTTCGCGCTTTCGTCGGGGTTGTACAAAATGCCGGAAATCTGCGGCCCCCCCCCCCGAATTGCGCCAGCTTATGCGCCCGCTGGGCCTGCGCCTTTTCTTCGGTCTGCGCTGCCTTTCCCTCGGTCTGCGTCAGGCCCTCAGTCTTCTGGGCCTGCGCCTCGCGGCCCGGCCGTCGCTTCTGCGACGGGCAACCCCCGCGGCGCCGGGCGCCGCCGCCTATGTTTCTTCGGCGTCTCAGCTTTGCGGCGGCCCTTCCCGCTTTGGCCCGGCGGGCCCCCGCCGCCAGCAGCCAAGCGCCCCTGGCCCGTTCCGTTTTGGCGACAGCCGCGCGATTCGAATAACGGCCCGAGCCTGCGCCACCGAGTCACGCGTGCGCGCGCTGTGGCGTCAGCATTGCTTTTCGCTCATCATCGTGGCGGCAAACACTAACCGCGCAGCGGCGCATCGCTCGACCTTCGGAACACTTCGCCAAAACCTCCTGCGCTCAAGGCCCTTTACTCCTGCGCTGCTCACCAAAGTACATACTTACTCGCCCGCGACCCGGGCAGCTGCCATTGAGAAACTAGCTTATTTAGTTGTGTCGTACTTGCTTTCTAGTTATCGTCGTGTTAAAAAAAATCATTTCAAGCTGTATCAAAATGTCTGTTGATCCAAGAATTCCCTTTACATCACAAAGTATTCAGCATAGACAACTCTAGTACATCAACTTCACCAGATGCAATCTCCATCAGACTGCATCGAATTTCTTTCGACCGAGCCCTTCAGCAACGGTTTTGACGCAGCGGACGACGGCGTTCGCGGGTCCTCAGAGGAAGTTATGGAAAGAGCAAAAAACTGAAGCTGCAGTCACAACAGTCTCGTATCATGCCAAATTCTTGTTCTTCTATCTATCTATGCCAACACCTGCTACTTCCGCTGTCTACAAGCATGACAAACTTGTTACTCCCGCTTTCTTTTGCATTTTCATACACTTCGACGCCGCGTTGGTCGTTGCCACGCGGAAATACTCGCCCTTCTTCTTCAGCACCCCGCTGCTCGGGGTGATTTGGTTCATGGGGCTCGGGAGGCGCACCACCTGGCCCCGGTTCAGCTCGATGTTTTCCGTGCTTAACCCCAATTCCACTTCCCGGTACTCCCGCGTGACCGAGTCTAGCGAAACCCCGCGCACGATGATTTTCGATTGTCGCGGACTCAGCGGACTGGTCCCCGTTTGCATCGGACTGGCGGGTAGGCTGTGCGGGCTGTCCGGGGCGAGCGTCAGGACCTCGTCGTCGTCGTAGTCCAAATCCCGCCCCAAACAGAAGCAAAAGATCATCGCTAGGTAGTACAAAATCGGGTTCCGATTACCGCAAATCACGTGGAACCCGCAGAGTTTTGTGTGCTGCGTCCAGATCGCGGTTACCACCCGGGCGATCAGGCTCATACCGGAGAGGAAGCCGAGCAGCAAACCTAACACGTCGAACACCGTGCGTTTCGGGCTGAGAATCAACTTATACGCAGTGTGGGACACGTCTAAGAGCATCTCCGAGTGGATCTCCGGCGGTTGCTCCGAGTAGAAATCGGAGTTCCCCGTGGCCGCCCTTTGTTCGATCGCGACAAAGCTCCCGGACTCTGTTTGCGCGACAAATTGCGCCACGAACCCGAAGAACTGCTTGTTCTGAATCAGATCGCGGTAGTCCGTGTATCATCTGTAAAAATGTCTGGGTCTGGAAACTTGTGATGCTACAATGTGCATGATGACAACACTTCCGAATGCAGTCCGGCATGACAACTTCCCAAAACGCTTCGTCATAGGAAATCCGCATGAGAAACTGCGTTTTTGCACGACAAAAGAGGCTGCAACTTTTGTTGGTTACGCAATACAGATTTTCTAGGTATGGAAAGCTAGCATTACAAGTTCCAACCTTCCAGACCCAGACATTTTTACAATCCATACCGTGGGCACTAGCGCAATCCGGATCTCCGACGCGTCCGGGCCGCGCAGGACGGCGTTCTCGGGGTTACTCGACATCCGCGCCTCGGAGGTAATGGTGGAGACCGTTGTTCCTGCTGACGCTTTCCCGCTCGCATCTACCCCGTTCTCCTGTAGTTGGTCGTGTGCAGAGGAACGACCAATACTACTCGTCGCTCCTGCGTCGAGCAACCGCAGCCCGGAGTGGGAGGAAGGGGGAGTTCTAGTTGAGCCGGTTCGTCGTGATGAGGATTTTTTATTTGAGATCGTATTTTCCTTCTGCTCTTCTTGGTCCCTACGCTCTTTATCCCTCATTCGCGAACGATTAGACGTCGCTGGCACAGCGCTGGGCGTTATCGACACATCCACGCGGGAGTATGCGTTGGTTTGTTTGGATTCTAGTAGTTGCAGGTCGGTGTTCCTCTCTTCGTCCTGGTTGTGTTGCTCTGCATTGTCATTCGCATTCGAACTAGTTGACAACCAGTCTACCGTCAGCGACCACCGAATCTGCCGTGCTGCGGTGTAGATGAAATCCGCTGAATTACTTTTATCTCCTTGTCCACCTGAAGTAGAAGAAGTCCTCGTCGGCTCCACGTCTATCCTGACCCGCGCCACCCGCCGGTCCCCTCGGTCTCGGTTCACCGTGCACTTGCCGCACTTGTACTTCACAACGCACTTTTGCAACCGCCGATCCGCGTAGCAGGACTGCAGCTGGCGTTTGGAATTTGGTGCTGAGGAAAACCGAAACCCGTCGACGGACAACTGGATGGAGTCGTCACAGGTATGTGGTTATCAAATGCAAAAATGTCTGGGTCTGGAAGAGTCGGGACTTCTCATGCACATTTGGCATGACCCGTGAGGTCTGTGATGCAGGTGCTAGCATCAAAGATTTTTTGAGAGCTTCTGATGCTAGTCACGCATGAGAAATGCCCTCTCCGCGTGCCAAGAACTGACTCGTCTTGCTGCTCATGCAACACAGATATTTTTAGAATCCGCAGACAGCAATACAAGTTGCATTCTTCCAGAGCCAGACATTTTTACATTTGATAGTGGTTCTACTTCTGCACCAGCGGACAATCTAGAAGGAGCACCCCGCGCCTCTCCCGCACCTGCCTTCACACACGGCCCCACGTACCCGTCTAGAACTGCTTGGACGAAAAAATCCGCTTTGATTTCCCCAACGCCGATTTCCTCCTCCTCGGGCAACGCCATCGACGTCAACACTTGATTTGCGTACAAGTGTCTCGCGATCGTGAAAAACATCACGCAAATCGCGACGATCGCATACATTAGAAAGATGATGCCCCCCTGCTCGGACGGAATGAAGGAACCCGTGATCGGCCGCATGTCCAATCGTCGCAAAATTCGCGCCGCCCGCCGAGGGATTTTCACGTGGATCAATAACAAGCACGTTGTGATGATCAGCGTAGTCGTCATCCCGACTTTGAGCGTGATGGACTGCCACCACGTATCAAATGCAAATATGTCTGGGTCCTCTGGAAACTTGTGATGCTGAATCATGAATGATGAGAGCACTTCATCTGAGTGCATCCAAGCATGACAAGTTTCGAAGACCCGCTGCCATGCGCAGTTCGCAGTCCAAACTGCGTTTTTGCATGCCAAATTAAGCTGCTATTTTGATGTCGGTCATGCAATACAGAGCTGGCAGGAGTGCCAGCCAAGCAATACAAGTTCACCTTTTCCAGACCCAGACGCATTTGCAGTGGATACCACGAGTGCTGCTTCAAAATCGTATCGTTGTGCGGCTTATCAAATGCAAATATGTCGGGGCCTGGAAACTTGTGATGCTGGTTGAGAAAGACGAGGACGCCTCAACTGGCTGGCAACCATGACAAGTTTTGGAGGTCCTACAGTCTTGGCCTTTCTGCATGATAAAGTGAGCTTCTGCATGACAGAAAAGTGGGGCTTCTGGGTAATGTGCATGACAGACTTGAGAGTCATGTCAGACAAGCATGACAAACTTCCATTCTTCCAGACCCAGACATGTTTGCATTTGATACGGCTCGTTCTTCTCGCGCACGTGCGATTTCGGCTGCTTTTGGTTCTTAAAAGTCGCCATGAGAGGACAAGTAGGGGCGTTGTTGTGGCTCAGTTGTTGAGATTCATCTTCGCTAGATGCAGTAGGTGCAGCCGGCGATGGGCTATTGCTAGGGATGAACTTCCTCTCCTGCTGTGCAGCTGCCTTCCCTGCCGTGAGGCCCGAGCTACTGCCCGTGGTCGTTTTCACCCGCGGTAGCAATGTTGATGTTGAAGCGGCGATGCTGTCGAAGTAACTCATGGTTTCTGAAGAAGATGACACCGTCGTCGAGCTACTTGCAGTCAAAACTCTCATTCTAGTTTCGTTCTTCCCCGGCACCGCCTCCACTATTTCCTCGCTCGAAGCAGACGAGAAATCGCAGGACAAACACTTCCCCGCGCCGGGGAGTGCACTGTACGTGTTGTCACTGCAGGGGAGACAGGCTCGGAGCTCCGTCATACCGGCAACTGGCTGGTAGAACCCCGCGGGGCAGGGTTCGCAGTGTAGACTCGATCTTGCTGTTCTCTCCCCCTGTTGTTGCGCAAACAACGAGCCAGCGGCTACAATGCTCCCGGGCGGGCAGGGCGCGCATTGATAGTTGTACTTCAGCTGGTGATGATGCCCTCGCGTGGTTGCTGCGTTCTCGTCGTGCGCCGTCCTTGCATCGGTTATCTTCTTTACCACGCTGCCACTGTCGCAGACGACATCAGCTCTCCTCCCTCCTCGCTCCTCCTCCCGCATCAGAAACGCTGTCCAGGGGTTTAGAAAGTGCAGCGCCACGTTGCCCCTTTCCCGACTGGAAACGGCACCGCTAGCGGCATCTCGGCCGACCTCGACACTGTTCGCCGTTCGTCTCATGCTAGAGATTGCCCTGCTGAGCAAATCTCCAGTGCTGCTGGTTCCAAACGAAGAAGATCCGGCTCCTGCGCTGCTTGGCAGAGCCTGCAATCCCCCGTCTATCAAAACCCTCCCTGTCGCAGGCCAGTACGCCGTAGCAGAAAAAACCGCAGCGCCGAGGGAAAGCGGGTTCTTCTTGAATAACGGTTCCAGGAAAAGGGATTCTTTACTCAAATCTGCAATCCCGGAGCCCCCGCTGGACGAACTACCGGTTGTTCCGAAGAGAGAGGAAAGCAGGCCGGCATCTTGTCTCGTTTTCTTCAGCCTCGGGTCAGGTAGTCTAGTTTCAATCGTTCCGGAGGACGAAGCGGTTTGTTTTGGAACTCTCCGCCACTGACCCGGGAGGAGTTTTGGACGAGGCGGAGACTGCGCTGCGGCATTACCATCGCCACCAGCGGAGTGATCTTCCTCATCGCTATCATCTGAGCCAGAACTGAGAAGGCGACTTTCGTCGTTTCTCGTGGAGCGTGTTTTCTGTTCCTCTTCCTCCTCGGTGCTGCCTTTGTCATCCGCCCGGTTCTGCGAAGGCTCATGATCGGTTTGGTTTTCCTCATCCTTTTTGTCAGCCGACTTCTCATCTTCCGAACGCGCTCTTCCCCTGCTCGTCCCCGCATCGGCTTTTTGGTTTTTCTGATTTTTAATTCGTGGCTTCTCTCCTCCACGCTGGCTCGGCTCGTGTTTCGCTTCGTCCTCCGGTAGCTCCTGCAACCGCAGCTGGTAAATCTCCTGTGACACCGCAAAGTCCTCCCCCACGCCGCCACTCACGATCAAACTGCTACACTCTACCTCATCTACCCGCCCGGTGTGAAACGCGAGTTTCGGCGGGGGTACTACTTCCTCCTCTCCTCCGGCTGCTTGTGAACTAGAAGTTCCTGCGGTATCGAGCCTGACCTCCAGCCAGATCTTGAAAAAGTAGTCGTAGAACCACACATCCCCCAGCACCTCGCTGCGGTCATTCACTCCGCCGAAAAGCAGCAAGCCGCCCTGGTCGTGCTGTTTTGATGTTTTCAGTTCCTCCGGCGTCGCGATGGCGAAACTACTCCGCAGCAGGGAAAACGCCGGTCTTCGTTTGCAGACGCTGAGACTGTGGCCGACCCTTGGGGACGGAACATCGACGCTGGATAGTTCTCTGGGAAGATTATTTGCATTGCCATCAGGCCCTGCACTGCTGTCATCCCGGCCGGTAACGGAAAGTTTTTGGAACGGTAGCGGTTTTTTCACCGAGTGGTGCTTGTCGACATCTACTTCTGCGTTCAGATTGTCCACCACCTTTCGCAAGTCCAGCTGCCACAAGTCGTTAGTGAATACTACCGGGGCAGCACTTGTCGCTGCCGCGTACGAGGAACTTCGTCCCGGGGCTTCTTGCCCCCCGAAGAGAACCCAGTTCTCCTTCCTTCCTAAATCAGTGTTAAACATCGCATATCCACTGCAAAAATATCGCACTCGTACTGATCGCAGTCCTAAATGACAGATCTATGATCTAAGGGAAAACAGCCTTACAAATTACATTTCCTTTCTTGGAAAAATTTGCAATGCAATTTCTAGTAGTACGATGCTTTTGCATTGCATACCGCACCCGTGACAAAGTGGCTCAGCCGCAGGCCGGACGGAACCCGGCCGCACCGGCGCCACATAGAACCGGAGGGGGATTTCTGGAAAGATTTAGTGGTGCTGTCCGAGCTGTGGGGTTTTAGTCCGGCTGCTTCGTCGGCTTCCGGCACAATGCTCGCCGCAATTCGAATGACCCAGACGTCCTGCAAGAGCCGATTGCTCCCGTCCCGCCCACCGAAGATGAAAAAGTACCCGCTATCCTGTGTAAAAACGTCGCCACCCCAGAGTTGTCATGCAAATGCGCAATGCCAGGCACGTTTGTAATGCGCAGCTCCATGAGAGGCATTTCCAATCGTGTTTTAGAATTTGTAATGCTGCAAACAGGATGACAAGCTGACTTTCTTACGCAGCTTCCTTTGCTAACCAGCACGACACTGCAGAGGCAAACTTGTCATGCGCAACGCTCAAAACTTGGACATTTGTCAAGCAGATTTCCCATCTTGAGTATGGGGTGGGAACGTTTTTACATATGATACCCGTCGCGCGTACTGGTCGCGACATGGCCGTAGCGGGGCTTCGGTTTTTTGTGCTCAAAATACATGTTCGGACCGAGAATTTGTCTTTCTAGATCGAGTTCCCGGAGCAGGTGGTTGTTTTGCTGTGTAGTTATTTTACCATTTCGTATTCCGGCAAGCGCAAAACCGGACAGCTTATTTGAGAGCGTGAGAAAGGCGCTGGATGACGTAGATGATGAATCTTGGCTGTTTGTTCCCCCATCTCCCTGTTTTACTCGAAACCCGCCGAACCTCACTGCGTACGTGCCCACGATGGTTAAAGTGTGGCCGATGTAAGAACTGCTCGGGGCGGCAGGTGAAGATTTTGTCATGCTACTAACAGCACCAGGCGAATAAACACTGCACGCTACCTGAAATGGTTTCGTGGAGGTGATTTGGCTTTGAATTGAAACCTCGATGGTGTGATTCCCAACGTTGCTGTGCCGCAAGTCGGTTTGTTCTATTTTCAGAGACAATTTATTGCTTTCGCCGGTTGAAGATGCGCTGCTTGTTGATTTTGCTGTGTCACAGGGGTCTATCGGAAGAATCAACAACTCCTGCATGTTCACGCCTTTGATAGTACTTGTGTGATCCGCTATTTCATCTTTTTCCTCCTCTCCTCCACTATCTGCGTCTGTCTCAGCCGAAAGACGACCCGCAGCGCCACCAATCTGCAGCTCCCCTTCCAGATACCGTGTGCAGGGGGCCAGGGCGTAGTCGACCTTGCGGTGGGACATCGAAAGGACTTTCAAATCCCGTTTTGGCTCTGTGACGATAAATTTGTTTTTCCCCGTGATCAAGTCGGAGAGCCAGGAGGTGCTGCTACTGGTAGTACCAGAAGACGTCGTCGACGCCTTTTCTTCGACCGAGTGGTGCTCCTCTGGGTTTTCTTTCACGACAGGGGCCGGGGATTCTTCGCCCCCTGTACTTGTTCCTGATGTTGGGGGCTGTGCTGCTTCTAGACTTCTTCTCGTTCCACCTTTTCCGAGACGAGAGCCTTCCGTTCCCGCATCGGCATCGCTTACGGAAGCAGACTTCCCGCCGCTGCTCGTTGCTTCATCGCTTGCGCCACTATTACCCGCTGACGAAGAAGCCGAGTGGGTGATATTTTTTCCACCTGTGGGAGCAGTGGGCTTTTTCTCTTCGACTTTTTCTACAATCTCCGTGTCGCTCAGAGTCGCTGTTAACTTCTCCAAATCGATCGTGTGAATTTGTTTTGCTGCCGCGGCCGTCAGCACCTTGCGACTGATGACGACGCGGAAGAGATTTTGAGGTTATGAAATCGAAAAGAGAACGGCCTGACATAAACCAAGAAGCGAGTTTAAATGCTTTGAATCTGTAGTTCTGGCATGGTGTACAAGAAAGTCTGCATCCGACTTTTACCGTGTTCAGTCCATCACAATACACACCTTTACCCACATGCTACACTACGTAAATTCCCATCACAAACCCGGCAAGTTGTTTTCCTTCTTTTCATACACTCTCTGCTGAACTGGCGTCTGCGCGTGAATCCCGCAACAGTTGCGAGTCTAGATTCTTGCGTGAATACTCCAAAAGCTCATGATTTGCCGTAGATGAACTGCTGCTTTCATCTTCCTGTGCTAGCGCTCTGGAATGCCCCGTTGATGAGGACGCTGTTCCGCTCGAAGTATCTGATCGCGCACCATGATCCGCCCTGTTACCTGCGTCCTGTACAGCAGGAGCTGCCCCGTGCGAACTTCCCCCTTGTTCCTGCGCATCGTTTGCACTTCTTTGTGACGAGCTGCTCCTACTTCTTGCCCCCGTCGACGAGGACAACAGTTTCGCCGTGACGGCGCGGGTTCTAGTCCCGTCTGCAAAACCCTCCTGCTCGTCATCACTGCTTGTAGTTTCTACCGCGATTCCAAGAAAATCCGCAATGCCCTTCTCCACGATTTTCCCCGTTGCGTTGCCCTCGATCAGCACCTGCAACGAAATTTTTTCCACGTACCGGCAGCTGACTGTGATGTTCACTGCTTGTAAGCCGCGTAGCTCCGTGTCAAAATCCACCGCTTGTTCAAATTCCAACTTTTTCCCGGCTTGCGAGTAGAGGGTGACGTCTAGCTGGTCGATTTTTGATGTCGGAGAGGGTGAAGATACGGCTGCAGTGCCGGTCGTAACGAACAAACTCGCCGCAGCTGCGAAGACCAAGATCCGCAATAGGAATGGTGCAACACGAGGGGGGAAAAACTTCTTCTTTCCCATCGTCATTGTCCACAGCGGTGCGGGAAGTTGCTTTTCTGAAAGGCGATTGTTACGTCGGAAGGTTTCCAAAATTTTTACCTCCGGTCGCTACTGCAACTTGTGCTTTACCTCTTTCATGCGAACCAGGTTACCGGGCTGCAGCCACGGGTACTTCTCCACGTCGGTTTTGGCGTGCCTCTTCTCTCCGCTCTGCCGCGCCTTCCGATTCTTCATGAACTTTTGCTGTTTCAAGTTTGCGAGAAGTGTTATAAAGAGTGAATAAATAATCTCCACCAGACAGAAATGATCTTGTTTCACTGGACCAATTACCCAGGGAAATTGAATTTTCCACCTGAAAGGAAAGCCGGTCGTGAAGACGTCTCCCTCAACTATCAGAGCATGCATGTTTTTTAATAATTTACCGCCACGCGGCGAAAGCGAAAGTCAAGGCACACTGTTCTTCTGGGGAAGATTTTCTTCTAGATAATCTTCAGTGCGTTCTTTGCCGAAGTGCCGAAAAAGCGCGGAGCAAATAGCGTCGGAGTTGTGGGCCTGCCCGCTGCTGCCTCTGCAAGTCGTCCGCTCGGCAGGGCCGTAACTGTGTGCGTGTAACAGCCGGTCGTAAAAAGGAAAACGGGGCCGAGTGAAGAAGAGCACCCGGCGGTTTTCAAATGCCGAACCGCTTGCGACCCGAGTTGTCCTGCCACTAAGCCGCGCGGAAACGCAAGGCGTTCGGTGGCGAGATGGGAACTTCTTCCGAGCGGGGCTCTTTGCGCTCGTGGACAAGTGCGGGAGAAAAAAACGCTCGCCGGGCCGATCGGTGTTCGTCGCAGGGAGAAAAAAAAATCTTGCCGCGCCAGGGATGACATGTCTGTTTCTCTCAAGATCGAAGGGAGAACGGATAAATAGATTGTTACATTCTCGCTCCACACGCAGCCGGTAAGGTTTTTAAACGCGCGGGGTTGAAAATAGCCCGTAGGCATCGACGTCGCGGGGCACCGGTGACCTACATGCATCTTCTCTCGGTAGAAAAAGCAAAGGTCCGGCATCTCCGACGCGCATGCCTCCTCTCTTGGTGGTTAGTGATGTCTACTCTCTAATACCCCGCAGCAGGATCTGCGTCACTCGGTGAGTGCGCGACGTAGACAGCCCACCCTGTATGCACGGAACGTTATTCGGGCCCCGATAGACCTAATCGCGGCGCCGCGCGTGCGGGCGCGTTTTTTATGAGCGCCCGCACGGGCCCTGCGTTCAACGCGACGGCCCGAGGCCGAGACCGGGACGCCGTGCACACTTGGCCCGGTGCGCGCAGAAGTGCATCCGAAGGCGGGACGAACCGCGCGGACCCCTTGAAGAATGACAAATGCAAAACCGCGGACCGGATCGGGTGCGGGCGCAAGAAAAGTTCGAGAACGCGAGTGCCGCGGCCATTAAAAAGCCAAAAGAGCCAGGCGGGCTGCCGCCCGGAGATTAACCGCCAAAGGATGGGACTCATGCGCGCCAATGTCCATCAGGCTCTGCACATCGGGGCAAGCGAAGCGCAATGGCGCCCGGCGCGCGCCTGTGGAGGCGCATTTCCGAATGGCGCAAAGAGCGCGCTCATGCCTGAGGGCCCGAAACGGCGGCAGGGGCGGGGGAAGGGGGGGAACGGAATCGGGGAAGGGGTGCGAAGTGGCGCCATTTTCGAAGGGGTTGCGGAATCTGACCATCTGGGCCTTCCTATGCGTTTTCGGATTTTTCGAAAATGATTAGGATCCCAGTGCGGGGGATTTCATCTGCCATACTTAATGGATAGGGGTCGGAGGCCCATAGGTAAGGCGACCAGACCCATAGGAGGTCACTTGAAAGCACAGACCTGACTTAGAGGATTTTTAGTGAATTTTTTGAAATTTACAATATGGAGTAGCAACTGCAAAAGTGGACGCAATCCAAGTAAGCATATGCCAACAATCCGCAAAATACTATTTACAGAGTCCATCGCTGGTAGTCCATAGCTCAAATATGGCCACGCTCCGATGCGATGACTTTTTTTGATTTTTTTCAGATTTTTTAAGATGGGAGTAAATGCCTTAGAGTACAGAGCCACGAGATTTCTTTGCATATTATAAGCATAGCAGGGCACTCTTGGAGCATTTTTCCACGCTTTGCGCTTATATTTTTCACGAAAAGCACCACAGTCACAATTTTTGCAATTTTTTCATATTTTATAAAATGCAAGGAATGTGGATACTTTATCAACAGAATTGGCAATGTACTAAGAAAATCCAAAAAATATAGACTAGACGCCTCCTAGGTGTCACATTTGGAGGCTTAGTCCGCAGAGTTGTGATTTTTGAATTTTTTTGAAAATTTTTGACAAGTTCAAAACACAGCCAATACTCACTAAATTTGGCCAGATTCTGAATGTAACCGAAGCGAAATTATAGGAATGTGCTTGGTCCCTTTAGAAAATGCTTTTTGTACTCATTTTCTCAGAGGGCTGCCAATGTTCTCAATTTTTTGCATTTTTAAAAATTTCGGAAATTTTTTAGAAAGTGTCTGACCTGCAGGTATTTCACTAGTGAAAACCGCGCAAAAGTGAAATAACAAGCATCACATGTATTCAGTGTCTTCCTTTTTGGCGTTCTTGCGGTTTTTGCCAGAGTGCAGCATTTTTGAAATTTTTGGATTTTTTTAAAAAATTCACAAAAACCGCAACAATGCACTTAGTCCGTCGACGGTGATGGAAAGAGGGTGAATAACTATGTGAGAAACGTCAGGCATTCTGTATTTCTGTCCAGCCGTACAGGCTTAACACCCAACATGTCGGAAATGGCCACGTGTCCACTTATGGACTTTTTTCAAAGGCTATTAGGAATGCCTCTCAGCATCGGATCAAGTGTAGACAAGGAAGAAAGGCTGCAGCCCCACAGGCAACGCGCTCCAGGCCTGTGCTTAGTACCGCACCCCCCCCCCCCCCCCCCCCCCCCCCCCCCCCCCCCCCCTCCCAAGCCGGGCCCCTCCCGCCGGGTGCGGGCGCCCGCTTCCTGAAGCCCCGTTTCCTGAAGCCCCGCCCGATTCTAGGAGTTTAGTGCGATCGCAATGCCGCCCGGTGCGATCGCAATGCCGCCCGGTGCGATCCCAATGCCGCCCGCCTAGGCGGCTGCGTTACGCCCCGGCGTCGGAAACGAAACGTAAGAAGCCGCATGCGCGGGCGCGCCGATCCTACGACGCTCCCATGCAGCAGGCCTTCGGGGTTCCGCGGCCTTTTTTTCATATGTAGTGACACTTTTCTTACTTGCCCCCTGTGCATCATGCGAGAAGGCTTTCAGCGTGCGTGCGGATGGGGCTTGCCACTGTCTAAATTTCACTTCGAGTGCTGGTCAGCGAAGATGAAAACTTGAGCAGGAAAAGGGTGAGGGACGACGAGCGAAAGGTTGAGTGGACTCTGTTTTCCACCGCGCGTCCGGCTTTTCGAGCGAGTGTGTACGGAATCACCAAGCGCAGCAGCTCCCGAGCGATCGCAGCTGTGATAAGTACAAGTACTGCCGGGGCCAGGGCCCCCCGCGGGTTTTCTATCTCCTCTCTCCTGCCCTCGTACGGGGGGGTAAGTAAGTAGCAGCTACGGCAGGACGCAGATTTATTTGCGGGCGGAGTCGCGGGGGTTCTTTCAAATTTCGTTGAACCATTCGCGTGTGGGAAAAAAAATGGACTTTGACCAGTTTGACACGGAAGAGCTGGACCAGCTCGACATCAACGCGCTGCGGGAGGGCATCCTTCAGCTGATCGGCGACCGGCACAAAAAGCGGGAGGCGCATATCAAATGCAAAAGTGTCTGGGTCTGGAAGAGTACAACTTGGCATGCTAAATCTGAACCATACAAAAATCTGTGTTGCATGATTACCAATTATAAAGCTGTTCACTTTTGAGAAGGCAGTGAGGTAGTTTCTCATGCGGAAAAGGCATGGTGAAGATCTTGCAGAATCTGTGCTGCTAGGGCATGCATCACAGACCTCACGCGTCATGCGAAACGTGCATGACTAACGTTGCACTTTTCCAGACCCCGACACTTTTACACTTGATAGCGCAGGAGCGGATACAGGAGAAGATCCGGGCCCTGAACAGCGAGCTCGCTATGAGAGTGCACAACTCCCCCTCCCCCTCATTTGTATAGCATGAACGGCAATAGAAGCGTCAGCAAGGCTGCCGGTTTTGCATGGCAAATTTGCACAGGAGAGCAGTACTATTTGTGCTGCCGGAATCTGTCATGCAAACAGTGCCACAAGGCAGCGCCTGAGTTTGGAGTTTTGCATGACAAATGAGGGGGAGGGGGGGTTGTGCATTGTCATACCTGCGGCCAGGCAGGTAGAAGGCGATGAACTCGCGGAGGAGTTGGAGGATGTGCGGGCCTATCAAATGCAAAAATGTCTGGGTCTGGAAGAGCCAAACTTGTGATGCTGCATTTGGATGCTAAAAAAATCTGTATTGCATGAGCAGCAAGAGGAGTCAAATTTGGCTACGCGGAGAGGGCATTGGTCATGCAGGATCCGCATCGATAGGCGCTCAAAAAATCTGTGATGCTATGGCATACATCACAGACATCATGGATCATGGAAAATGTGCATGACAAACTTCTCCTCTTCCAGACGCAGACATTTTTACATTTGATAGGGCCGAGAACACGAGGAAACTCAAGTCCATCAACATCAACACGGACTCGGGTGTATGATCCTGTGCAAAAGTTGTACCCTCGTTGTTGAAAACCATACGAATTGCAGTCTTGCATGACAGATCTGCTTTGCTTGCCTCAAGCAGCATGACAAATCAGTTTTGGAAGATCAAAACTTGTTGTCCCCGTTGCGCAGGCGTGGTGCTTTTGCAATGCATACCGTTCGGGAGACATCATGGCCATGGACTTTGACCAGCTGGAGGAGATTCGTCAGATCTTGTTCGGCGAATTGCAAAAGCTCGCGGGGTCGAAATTTGATCCGAGTGAGGACATCACGAAAATCGAACCAGATGAAACCGAGCTCATGGTGGAAAAGGACGATCCGTCCAAGGAGCAGTCCATAGTCGACACAGTGCTGGTCCTGTTCCACCCAACAGAAGATCCCGAGGGACAGGTATTCACGCAAACCTACCGAACTACCGAGTCGACCACGGTGAAGCAACTTTTGCGCGACGCCTGCAAATACTGGGCCGTCAGCACGGAGGAGTTTGTTCTGAAGACCGTCGGCTACAACGCCAAAGTGCAGGGGTCGATGCAGGTGACGCAGGTTTTCCGACCGGGGGAGCTTAGCCAGCTGGTGCTGATGAAGAAGAACCCGAAGAACGTCTTCGTTTCCGAAGCGGAAAAGCGGGCGTGCTTACCGAAGAAGGGGCGCGGCGCTGCGGGCGCTGCCGGGGCGGTGGAGAAGAAAGACAAGGACGAGGACGACGCCCCTGTGTACAAGAAAGAAAAGCCGTTTTTGGAGCAGCTGAACCAGATATGAGAGTGCACAACTCCCCCTCCCCCTCATTTGTCATGCAAAATACCGAATGCACTCTGTGCCCTTTTGGATTGTTAGCATGACAGATTCTGGCAGCCAAAAGACCACTACAATCCTGTGAAAATTTGTCATGCAAAAGCTGTTCATGCAATGCAAATGAGGGGGAGGGGAGGGCTGTGCACTCTCATACCAGTTTCCAGGGTTGCGGGAAACCTTACTGCAGAAAGACTTGTCGGTCTACCACGAACCCGAGAAGTGCCGGGACTGCTTCGGGTTTTTCCTCCTAGTGCTCTTTTCGTTTTTACTGATCTACCTCGGCTACGCATTGCAAATATGTCTGGGTCTGGAGGGTTGGAACTTGTAATGCTAAATCTGAATCATGCAAAAAATTTGTGTTGCGTGATTTCCAACAGCCGCCTCTTTTTACCAAGTTGAGAGGGAATTTCTCATGCAGGATAGGCATGATAGAGATCTCACAGAATTTGTCATGCTAGGCACTGCATTTCGGACCTCATGGGTTATAGAAAACCTGCATGACAAATCTGGCATCCTTCCAGACCCGAATATGTTTGCATTTGATATCGACCGGGATTTCCAGAAGGAATTTTTCCTCGCGGAGGACGTGCGCGCTATTTTGGTCGACAAGTTGCAGCTCTTATCCTGTGTAAAAACGTACCCACCCCAGAGTTGTCATGCAAATCTGCATGCTCAAAATGTTTGCCATGCGGAGCCCCATGCGAAGCATTTTCTGGTCGTGTTTTGGAATTTGCAATGCGCCAATGAGCATGATATACTAGCTCTGTGATGCTGCTGAAACAGCACTACACTGCAACTCCAAATTTGTCATGCAAAACAGCCAAAACTCGTGGATTTGTCTAGCCGATTCCCCATCTTGACTATGGGGTGGGGACGTTTCTACATAGGATAACTCTACCGCATCGCCACCAGCGACGACTACTTCAGCTATCTGAGAAGCCTCGAGCTCGAGTTATGCACTGCAACAGTGTCGTACTCGTACTAAAACTAATTGCGGCTATGCATGACAAGTCTTCTTCTTAAGGTAAAAGAGCAAGACAAGTTCCATTTGTCATGCCGAGCAAATTTGTAATTGCAATAGCTACAAGTGCGATACTGTTGCAATGCATAGGAACTCACCAACAACGACTTGTTCAACCACTTCTCCGTGCCCGTCGGCTATCTGCGCTTACGCCAGCATATGCGAGAGAAAAAAGCAGGTAAGACATATTTGCAATGCAAAAATACCTACGCAAAAAAAATCTGTATTGCATATCCTGAACAGCATACTATGGGGCCGCCCATGACAGATTTTTCTGTGTATTTATTTTTGCATTACTACCTTCTTTTTTCTGTGTGATACAGCAGCGCGTCCTGGACGCGATCCGCGGCGGGGAACTACTCGACGACGCAGCCGAGGTGTGTGTGTTAAAACGGGGCCGAATAGCAAGGCAGGGGGTCTGTCCCGCACGGTACGTGAACGAGGACAGCGCGGACAAGGGGAACATATGCATTGCAAATATGTTGTCTGGGTCTGGAAGCAGGATCCAAACTTGCCATGCTAAATCCGAATCGGACAAAAAACTGTGTTGCATGATCCGCAGAAGTTACAGACATCTTGCCACAGAGAAGGCAAACTTCTCATGCGGAACAAGCATTAAGAATAAGTTCAAGAAGCTCTGGTAAAATTTGTGATGCTTCTGGGTGCATTCCAGACCATCTTTGTGGTCCACGAGATGCATGACAAACGTTGCTCTCTTTCAGGAGACCCAGACGTAGTTGCACTGGATAAAACACGATTACCAACGAGTGGATTGCGTACGCGAACTTTGACAACGGGGTTACCGGGGTATGCATTGCAAATATGTCTGGGTCTGGAAGAATGCAATTTTGTCATGCTTGTCTCACACTACAGTTGCATCTGTAATGCATCAGCAGGAAAAAGACCACTTGCCTGTCATGCAGGAGTGCAGTTTGCCATGCGGAAAGCGAAACACAAAGGAGCCCAGAAACTTGTCATGCTTGGCTGCGTATTGCAGTGCGCCCATCATTCACAGATTTGCATCACAAATCTCCAGACCCAGACATGTTGGCAGTTGATACGGGGTCACCAATTACAACACCAGTCTGCTTCTGACAAGCAAAGCGGGCAACGAGTCGCTGATCACCACAGCGGATTACAACCGGTTTTTACAGTCGGAACCGGCATATGCATCGCAAATCTGTCTGGGTCTGGAAAGGTTGAGCC
Organism: Amoebophrya sp. A120; assembly: GCA_905178155.1. Lineage (NCBI taxonomy): Eukaryota > Dinophyceae > Syndiniales > Amoebophryaceae > Amoebophrya > Amoebophrya sp. A120. Next base: position 4,917,688 of record CAJINV010000005.1, read on the forward strand.
TGTATTGCGTGTCCAGGATTCCAGAAAATTCTGTATTGCATGAAAGCAACAGACGCACCACGATTTCCTCATGAAGAAGCAGAGTTTGTAATGCGCGCTCAGCATGAAAAAGCGATTAAAAAATTTGTCATGCTACAGTGCACTGAAAGGCGCACTCGCTCACGACCATTCAGCATTACAGGTTTCCAGACCCAGACATATTTGCATTCCATACCGCAGAGTACTTCCGCGACCTACTGTACCACGGGCATGCGGATTATCAACTGCAAATATCCACCCTGGATGTCCGGAAGAATCCAACTTGTGATGCTGTCTTTGGATTCCAAAAAAAGTCTGTGTTGCAACATGACCAGCAAGAGGAGTCCAGCTTGTGCTACGTGGCGAGGGCATTTCTCATGCGGAAGAGGCATCAACAAGGAAAAGGATTCTAAAAATCGGTGATGCTAGGGCATACATCACAGACAAGCATGGGTCATGTAGAATATGCATGAGAAACCTGGCAATCTTCCAGATCCAGACATATTTGCATTCCATACGGATTCCTTATCGACAACGAGTGCGAATACACACACCCTCGCCCTCCAGCAGTCGACGTCAGTGGTGGAAAATCTTCTGAACCTCAATCCGACTTTGAAAGCGCAGTGGGAACTCCGGGGGCGGAGAAGAAGGACGCAGACAACAGGAACTACAAGCGAGTACATCTACGTCGACCCGCCCTGGCTTTCCATGTTCCTCACGGGAGGTGCATCACCGACAGGGAGCTTGCCCACTACGACTTCCTTATCGAAAAGAAAAGAAGACCCCTTCACCTTTGTCTCCGCGGAGCAGGCCGTCGCGTCCTCTGCTGATGTAGATTACGAAGCGACCGACGGGCTCGTGCAATCCTCATACGACGCATCGGGGTACCGAATCGACTGGCACATGGATTTCCTCCACGAAACCATGCGGTACGACTTGACAGACCTGCAGCGGGTGCAGTGGATCGATACGTTTACGCGGTTATGAATTGCAAAAGTAAATCGCACTCGTACTAATTCTTGCAGATTTGCATCACAAATCCTCGCCTTCCTAATGTAAAACGGCATCACAAACTCCATCTGTCATGCTCAGGTGATGCAATTTCTGCTAGAAATGCGATATTTTTGCAATGCATAGCAGTTCTTGACCGTGAATTTCGTTTTGTACAACCCGTCGGACGATTATTTTATCAATGTCCAACTGAAAACAGAATTCCCCGCTACCAGCTCGGCAATAAACTCCGAATCCATCACGCCGATGCGACCCAACGTGATGGAGACGGAGGATGAATTGGGAACGATGTGGCCGCTGGAACTGACCAGACTGCTCGTGACCATTCTCTTCGTGTACCCTGATGAAAAAAAAAAACCACCCCATAGTCAAGATGGGTATCTCGCAACACAAATCGAGAAGTCTTGGGAGTCAAGCATGACAAGTTCCTCTCTGTCGTGTAGTGCAATTTAGCAAGTACAGCCGCAACACAAATCCATCTAGTCATCCTGTTTACAGCATTACAAAGTCCAAAACACGATGGGAAATGCCTCTCTAGGGGATGCGCATTACAAATCTTTCTGTAACTGCAAATCTGCATGACAAGTATGGGGTGCGGACGTTTTCACTCAGCATATCGTGGGCTGCTACATCATTCCCAAGCACATCGGGATTTTCTGGGCCCCCCCGGCCAACCGCGCAGTCGTGTGGGCGATCAAGGGCCCGGAGCTGAAGCTGCAACACAAGTATCAAATGCAAATATGTCTGGGTCTGGAAGAGTGCAAACTTCTCATGCATATTTTCCATGCCCCATGAGGTTTGGAATGCAGGCCCTAGCGTGACAGGTTCTGCGACGTCCCTATCATGCCTATCCTGCGTGACAAACTGCCTCTAAACTTGTTCAAAACTGGACAGCTTTTGGTAGTCATGCAACACAAATTTTTGCACGATCCAGACTTAGCATGACAAGTTCGCATCCTCCCAGACCCAGACATATTTGCAATGCATAACAAGTTCGCCGACTATATTTTTTCTTTTCGCGGGGCGCTGGACTTCGCCATTCTGATCGTGACATTTATTCTGTTCATCACCAAATACACGACGTTCGCGAATCTAAAAACCTACAACGACACAACCGCATCAACGGAAACGACCACCACGACAATAGCCGCGAGCGGATATGGCGAGGAAAATAAATCCCCCCTCCCCATATTGACACGGTACGTTTTCGAAAATTAGTGTTGCTGATTTGTGGCCACAGATCGCGTCTGTCTTGCAAGAAGGCAACTCCACAGACAGCCGCCGCATTTTGCAGGCGGTTTGTCATGCTGCCGGGCCCACAGCGCGGAGGTTCTTCATGCTAAGCGCCTAGGCCAAAGCCTCTCTGCTCCGGCTTGATACGGCTCCGCAGTCCTCTCCAGCAAGACAAATCTGATTCGTGTACGCAAATCCAGCATGAGAAGCGTCGTTCTTTTATGGGGAGGGGGGAGCTTTCCTGTTGATAGCGGAACCACAGCAGCCGCCACTTCCACTGATGCAATGACGGAACAGGTAGACAGCTCCATATTGAGAGGAAAAGTCCCCCCTCCCCATATCAAAAAGGCATGCTTCCGAAAATTTGTCTTGCTGATTTGAGACCACAAATCACGCCTGTCTTGCAAGAAGACAAACGCAGAGGCTTCCGCGCCATTATGGAAGCGATTTGGCATGCTGTTCGGCCTAGAGGGCAGCCGTTTGTAATGCTAAGCACCTAGACCCAAATGTCCCGTGGTAGGCTGCGGATCTAGCTGCGATGCCGTATTGCAAGACAGCGCGCATTTGTGTACACAAATCATGCATCACGGATTTCCCATTTGATATGGGGTGGGGTCTTTTTTCATTTTGATACTCCACGACGGTTCTTTACCACCTGTTAAAAGGGGACTACGTCCAGCTTCCCGCAGATAGCTACAAACAGCTCGCCGTCTACGAGGGTTTGTTTTTCGCGTTGGCACTGTTGCGGTTAACCGGGAACTTAACCTCGCTGACCCGGCACGGCTACATCGCGTTGGAAACGCTGAAAACTTCCCTGGCGTTTGTCACACCGTGGTTTCTTGCGTTGTTGCTACCAATGTTCTTCTATGCATTGCAAAAGTATCGTATTAGTACAGATTGCATCACAGATTTTCTCAGAAAGAAAAATGGAATCTGTGATGCTGAGGCAGCTATAAAAAGTAGAATTGTCATGCAAGGTTGCAATTAGTACGAGTGCCATACTTTTGCAGTGCATATCTTCATCATCGCGCTACTCTTCCACGTCGCGTTCGGCTCGACGTGGGTGAACTACCGCACGTATTTATCATTTGAAAAAACGTCCCCACCCCAGAGTTGTGATGCAGAATTGCATCTACAGAAACATTTGTAATCCGGGTCCCCATGAGAGGCATTTCTAGTCGTGATTGGAATTTGTAATGCTGGAACGAAACAGGATCAGCAGATGGATTTGTGATGCGGCTGTCCTTGCGAACCTGCACTACACTACGGACTGCAACTTGTCATGCGTGGCTCCCAAAAATTCTAGCTTTGTGTTGCTAAGTTCCCAACTTGACTATGGGGTGGGGACGTTTTTACTCAGGATAGTATTTTCAGTCGGTTTCCACCAGTTTCCGGCTGTTTAAAGGTCGGATGAGCAACGGGGAAGAGTTGAAGTTCTACAATACGGACCGGTTAATGACGGCGATCGTGATGCTGTTTTTGTTCACGTTTGTACAGCAGTTGATCACGTTTCTAACCCTAGCGGTCATCCTCCATTTCTACCAGTTCTACTACACAATTCTCGGTGGGTATCGTACGAAAAAAGTGTTTCACTGCAAGAGTTTTGCGAGTTTTGCATTACAAGTTCGGTACACATCATGACAAGGAAAACTTGCCATGCGAGGCTGCAAAAGGAAAACACAGCTAAAAACCACTTGTCTTGCATGTGTAGCAACACAAACACTTCTACAATGCATTGTCTGCATTACAAGTTTCCAGTGAAGCCGTTTTTTCTTGCGATAGTGGCTACAGTTACCCAAACGTGCTGGAAGTAGCGCAGGCGCACGGGCAGGACCCGAGACGGAATTTGGCGAACACGATCAAATATTCAGAAAAGTACCAGTGGAACATAATCCAGTGGGCGGAGTACGCCTGCGTGCCCCCCTTGGCCGAAAAGATAAGATTGATGGTGGAGAAGAAGCCAAAAACAGTAGAAGAGGAGCTACTGGAGGAATCCCAGGCGTTGAAGGACGGAGATGTAGAGAAAGAGTCGGACGAACAGAGTGCAAAATCCGGGGAAATAGAGATAAATAGTCCTGTGAAACCGGCGGTGGCGTGAGGGGCAAGACGTATAAGGAGGCGCGATGTTCTTCGGGTGTGGTTTGGAAGCGTTGCGGTGAACGACTTATTTTTTCCAGCGAGCACCGGTCTAATAATTATAATTTTCGGGCTTTGCTAGTACTATCGCTCGTGCTTTCATGATCCCACATGAAAAAGCAGAAAGAAACAGACTCTGAGTTGTTGTGCTGACAACTCTTGTACAGTTCAAAGAAACACGATTGTTTTAAGTACACATGCACGACTTTTCCTCTCATGCCACTTCAAAGCAATAGTACCACAACGCTTGCGAGATTCGATGATCTCGGTCTTCTGCTGAACTTCCACCAGCTCCTGTAAGGGGGTGCTTGTGTCGAGTTCGATTTGTGTTCGTCCATAGTGAAAAAAAATTTTTGTCTGTTGCAGCCTATCGGTAGTTCATGATCATAGGTTGATCTACCTAAAAGCATCCAAAAAGTACCAAGGTGCAACTAAATCGGTCTACAACTGTTTCCAAACGAATCCAGCTTGTCCCAGCCTCTGTCCAGACCAAGATGCCAACCTAGCGCAGATTCGACTGTTCCCCGGGAGGGCGGCGGGGACCAAAGCTGCACCCGGTTGGGACAAAATGCGGCTGCCGCGGAACAAGATCGCCTGGGTCTTAACCGCGCTGCTGGGTGGTAGCCACGTCAAAACATCAACCCTCGCACTCCGTGTGGTCCCCTACGACCCCTCCGACGGGGAGGACCGAAAGGAGCTCAACCCGCTGCTCCCCGATGCGAAGACGAACCGGATCCGCGAACCCAAGCAGTGGGTATCAAATGCAAATGTGTCTGGAAACTTGTGATGCTGGGTGGCGTATCATGAGGAGGCCACACGTGCTGGCTCTGCATGACAAGTCTCCGAGCTGTTCTAGGTGTTGCCTATTCCGCATGACGAAAATGCGCTTCTGCTGCATGACAGAAAAGTGGCGGTCTTGGGTAACTTGCGTGACAGGTTTGAGAGTCATGCCAGACAAGCATGACAAACATGCACTCTACTTCCAGACCCAGACGTATTTGCACTTGATAGTGGGGCCGCGGGTACTACATGGTGGTGACGCCGTATGCAAGAAAAAAACTGTGTAAGTGTAAATTTGTGTTGCAGAACATGCAACAGAGTTACACCTGTCATGCCAGACAGCCATGAAGTCCTCTACTCGTGTGTGTTTTCCCTTACTAAGCCACGCATGACAGGTTTTCTCTGTCATGTAGAGCAAATTTGTGATGCTGTCAACCAAAGAAAGTTACACGAACGCAGTTTTTTTCTTGGATACGCCGAAGGGAATTCCGCTCCTGAACCCGCGGTGGTTGCCGGACAAGTCCGAGATTCCGCCGTATATCAAATGTAAATATGTCTGGGTCTGGAAGAATGCAACTTGTCATGCTGCATTTGGATTCCAGAAAAATCTGTATTGCATGAGTACCAAAAGGAATGTAATTTTTGCTACGCGGAGAGGGCATTTGTCATGCGGAATAGGCATCAAGAAGCTCTGAGAAAATCTGTGATACTAGGGCATGCATCACAGACATCAGGGCTCATGCAAAACGTGCATGACAAGTGTCAGAATGTTCCAGACCCAGACACTTTTACAGTTGATACCGTACGAACAGAAAAAAATCCCGCCCAACAACAAAGTGGACGAGTTTAAGTTTGAGCAGGGGGATGTTTTCCAGGCGAAACTGGAGTCCATACGGAAGAACGGGGAGGACATCCAGCGGTACTTGCGGATCTCAGAACCCTTATGAGAGTGCACAACTCCCCTGTCTCCCTCATTTGTCATGCAAATCACCTAATTTACGCATGGGCTCGTGGCACTGTTTGCATGACAAGTTCTGGCAGCCCAAAGAGCACTACACGCCTGTCCATATGTGTCATGCAAAACCTGTATTCTTGCTGAGTCAGCAAGAATACAGCAATAACATGCATGAACAGCAATACAAGCGTCAGCAGCTGACGCTTGTATTGCTGTTCATGCAATTACACAAATGAGGGGGAGTTGTGCACTTTCATAACTCTGCAAGGCCTGGGTGCCGGTGTTTGAATCGATGGGCGGGGAGCCGATGATCAAGCGGATTGTGGAGCACGAATTTGTGGAAAGGGGGATTCCGGTGCATTTCCGCCTCCCGGCCAACGATCTCGTCGAGGGTGAAACGCTTTACGAGCGGAAACTCCAGGAAGAAGCAAAACCGGAGGAAGAGCACGTCACGCAGCCGAGGAAAATCACGACGGAAAAGGTGCCGACCGAATCCGACCCGGCGTCGGAAACGGAGAAAAAAGCAAATTCCATCGTCGTGGAAGAAGCGAAGGAAGTGGAGAAAAAAGCAACGGACAAGTGGAAGAAAATCATCATGGCGAAAAAGAAACTAATCGCCGATGCGAAAGAGTCGGGAAAGCCGATTTCCAAAGTCATTGAAGAAGCCAAGCCGAAGGTGGAAACGAAAAAGACTTTGACCACGGAAGAGAAGAAAAAGGACCTGATAGTCCCCCCTCTCGGGAAGCCGAAGGCGAATAACGCGGGTGGGGCGAAGGAGAAACCAGCAGAGGCGGCTGATGCCACGGGAAAAGCGAAAGCAGAAGCGAAACCGAATATTAAATCAGCCGCCGTTACATCAACAACTGAAGCAGTTGTTCCACCGCTTCCACCTACCACCCTCGTGCGGACGCAAACCCCCGTGCCGGTTATCCAGGACGTAAATTGTCTGAGTAAGAAATGCGAAAAGGGGTTTGAGTGCGTCAACGGATTTTGTGAAAAAGTGCCGAATATCAAATGCAGAAGTGTCTGGGTCTGGGAGATTGCGAGACTTGTCATGCTAGTCTGGCATGACTCTGAACTCTGTATTGCGTGGCCGCGAAGCGCTCCGCTTGCCTGTCATGCAAAAACGCAGTTTCCCATGCGGAGTACGCAACTCAGAACCACGGCAAAACTTGTCATGCTGGGCAGCGCATTACAGTGTTTCCGCTATTCCCTTCCTTACATCACAAGTTTCCAGACCCAGACATTTTTACATTTGATACCGAATCGGGAGCACAGTTTGTGCGTCGTTCACGAGTGCTACTGGATCCGGCAGCAGGGAAGGGCTTCTGCTCCGCCACCGCCTCCGAAAGTAGACGCAGCTTCTTTGTTCTTTCTGCAACACAAATACAAGTATCACGACAGACATCTGCAAGACCCTTCGTCGCAAAACAATACTGCGAAAAATAATGCAGTAAAAAATGAAACCGCATCTACTGCTCCCCCCTCAGAACCGCCGGAGCAGCCCACTTTGACCGCGCCGAGAACGCAGTTTCAGAACCACACCGAGGAGAAGTTTGTCGTGAACCACGCTCCTAACGCAACGACGATGACGACAGACCCGCACGCAGCGATTGGATTGACGAATGACACCACGAAACTGTCGCGGAAAGCGCTGATGAAGAAGAAAACCGCGGTGGACCACTGTTCGAAGATTTTCGAGAAAGCAGATTGCACCGCGGCAAAAACGGATGGGATGTGCAAGTGGAAGCAAACCGATGCGCCGGCCTGGTTCCGGATCGAGGAAAAGGAGACAGTCGAGCCGGATATAACCCGCTCAGTGTGTTACAATCCCAAACGTTACAATGGAATCTGGAATTTGTGTTGCAAGCAGTGCATTCTCTAACCAACTCGCATATGATTGCGCATGACAAGTTCTGGAGTCCCAATCCGCCCTACAGTCTGGAGAAATTTGTATTGCAAAAAGTGGAAGGCTGGCCGAGTTTGTCATGCTCATCATGCAATACAAAACCCAGACTCTATTGTAACGTTTGAGATTGTAACGCTTGAGCAGGTCATACCGGAGTTCGATTGTTTCGGGTATCCGAAGGTGCCGGATTTTTGATTTTGTAGATTCTAGTAAGCTATGCATTGCAAATGTGTCTGGGTCTGGAAAGGTTGAACCTGTGTTGCGTGTATCGCATTCCTAGAAAATCTGTATTGCATAAGCAGCAAAAGTAGCACCGCACTTTCGTCATGCGAAATCGCAGTTTGTAATGCGTGCTGCGCATGAGAAAGCGTTTGAAATATTTGTCATGCTGCACTGCGCTTCAAGGCGCGCCCAATCATGGCCATTCAGCATTGCGAGTTTCCAGACCCAGACATATTTGCATTTGATAGAAGCAGCTGGGAAGTTCGATTGTTTCGGGTATCCGAAGGTGCCGGATTTTTGATTTAGGATATTCTAGTAAGCAAGTGTGAGGCTGGTTTGCAAATAGAACTACAGATGGACTATGAGACAGTGATTTTTTTTTTCCAGCGCACTGTGTGCCACGTGAAGTAGAGCGTGACAGTGTGGGTCGCATATTTTTTTAAGAAAATTATCCACAGAACCGGCACGATAGGCCTTCTTGCCGCGTGCAGGCTTTTCTCGAGAACAAGTGTTGGATATTGAAGTTGGTCACCAGCGCGGCCGAGCTGAGAGGAACCACACGAGCGCGATGTGAGAAGAAAGCAAGATCACTGTATGCTGAAAAAAGAAATTTTATCGGTCGTGAAGATAATGTATGAATCAGATTCAGATGATAAGTAGCTTTTGGTATTAGTAAAGTAAGATGTCAACAATCATGCGTGCAGCTGCGAACGTGAAAATGTAGACCGGAGTCAAGATCAAAATGTCAATTTGCACGGCGGAAGATCTGCTAGTCGAGCATTTTTTTACGATGATCCAAATCCACTAATGTACAAATCTAGGTCGTAATCCTGACAAAGCTACAGCAGCACTGCGAGATCCTTCCAACCCTTAGAAAATTCCCCTTAACTACACCTACCGGTGCGGTTTACCGTAGCCAAGAGCGGACTTTTTAAATCTCGATCGCAAGGAAATTTTCAAAGAATATTGCTCTTGATCACCTTTCATCTATTCTCACATCCGGTTTCTGTCGCAACAGGTTTTCGCAAGTAGGATTCAACCTTGATTTAGAAGTACAGTGTTTACACTACGTCCGAACTAATTCTTTCCTCTACTTCTCAAACGTACTATACTTTACACCGCGACAACTTTTTTCCACCGTCTTTGTGACTTGTTTTATCATCAGTTTACTAGTTTTTCAGCCACACAAACAAATCCACCAAAATGGCCTCCACCGACGTCGCCGCCGCCGAAAAAGCCAGCAAGGCTTACCCGCTCGCCTCCCACACTCTGCAGACCAGCATTTTGGATTTGGTCCAGCAGGCAGCCAACTACAAGCAGCTGAAGAAAGGTATAGTTATCGCACAGACCACATATCGAAGAAAATATGTTTTTGTCCTGCACAACATCGCAAGAGTGCTGTTGTCTCTGATGGTGCTGTCAAAACATGAGGCATTATCATCCTCACGCTAGGAAAAAATCTATCACAGGTGCGAACGAGGCCACGAAGACGCTGAACCGTGGTACCTGCGAGATTATCATCCTCGCTGCGGATACCGAGCCGCTGGAAATCCTGTTGCACCTGCCGTTGGTGTGCGAGGACAAGAACGTGCCTTACGTTTTCGTCAAGTCTCGGGCTGCTCTGGGTATTATAGGGGTTTTTTTTATCATGCGGAATTTGCATTCTGCGTGAAAATTTTTTTCGCAAAAATGATTGTTTCAACTACGACCCCTCAGACGAATTGGACCTAACCTCACGGCCAAGTACCGCCGCAACGACTACCAAATGTAAAAATGTCTGGGTCTGGAAACTTGTGATGCTGGGTGGCATATCATGAGGAAGCCACAACTGCTGGCTCAGCATGAGAAGTTTCTGAGCTTCTAGGTGTTGCCTATTCTGCATGACAAACTCATAAAGAAAGAACTTCGTAAAGAAAGAACTTCGTAAAGAAAGAAAGAAGCAAGCACTTCGTATTTTGAAAGCGTCGCGCTTCGTAAAAGCACTTCGTTTGTTGGAGTCGCTACGTGATGAAGCAGATAGCTCATGTAGAAATAAGCAGCAGATACTTCAACGCGTGCGCAGCTTGCGGGGGGGTGACTCCTGTGGTCCCCCCCCACTCGTTGCGCCTTTTTCCAAAACTGCAGGGACTTGCTTCCTTTTTTTTCCAGCAGTGGCTGGCGGGGTAAGATCAAGGCCGGGGCTAGTGACATTGTTGCAAAGTCATAGGGCGCAGAGTCTGATAGCAGTAGCACACAGCACCAAAATACTTAGCCCATAGCGTTTTCCGAAGTTCCTCAGTGGCTGCACCTCGCCTCTCTGTCTTAGTCAAAAACATAAGCACAAAATGGACTGGCGTAGCCGCGCACATGCATGCACGCGGAGGGGAAGATGGAATAGAAGGGTGGCGGCAACGCGGGAGCCAGGACGCAGCCCGGATTTTATCAAAAAGGTACGGCCTAAGGCCTCGGGAACGCCGAGCACACCCGCGCACTTCTTCGTGAATCGCCCACCGCTTTTTGTGCGTCAGCTGTGTCGGAATAAAAAAAAAAAAGAAAAAAAGAAAAGGAAGAGGACGCAACAAAAAAAAAAAAGAAAAAATAAAAAGAAAAGAAAAAAGAAATCAGCGAAAACCGACCGGCGTGCGAATTGCCTAGCAAAAAAAAAAAAAAAAGTATGCATAACAAGTTGCATTTGTATTGCATGTAACCAAATTCAATTTCAACCATAAAACAGGTCGTGCTTGCGGTGTTAACCGGGCGGTGATTGCCTGCTCTATCACGAGCAAGGAGGGGTCTCAGCTGATATCCTATTTAAAAACGTCCCCACCCCATAGTTCTAGTTGTAATGCAAATCTGCAGGCTGAAAATGTTTCTCATGCGGAGCCCCATGAGAAGCATTTTACAGTCGTGCGTTGGAATTTGTCGTGCTCCAATCAGCATGATATACTAGATCTGAGATGCTACTGAGCTAGGTCAAACAGCACTACGCTACAAATCCAAATTTGTCATGCAAAACAGCCAAAACTTGCGGATTTGTCTAGCCGATTCCCGATCTTGACTACGGTGTGGGGACGTTTTTCCTTTTGATAGCTGAACTCGCAGATTCAGGACTTGAAGGACCAGGTGGAACAGATCCTGATCTAAGGAGGAGATTTGTCATGCTGTGACGACATGAGGAGTAGATTCAGGACTTGAGGAGATTTGTCATGCTGTGACGACATGGATATTAAACCGACGATGAAGATTTGTGATATGGAAAGAACCGACGATGAAAATTTTATCCGAGGAGATTTATTTCGGGAGTAGTTCTAGACTCAAGGAAGAAACTGTACTACAAAACAAAGAAGAAACTGTCGCCGAGCTCAGATATGGAAAGCAACAAAGTATGACGAGGAGATGGAGAACAACAACTAGACCGAGCAAGGCGGGATGCTATGATTTTTTTGGAGATGTTGAACAAGGAGCTTTTGCAACTATCGAAAACCACTATCTCTGCTGCAACCAAGATGAATTTGACCGGTGACGGAACAACGGAACCAGAAACCGCGCGCACTGATACAACAACTATCGAGAAGAAATTATAGCTGATCTTGCAATCGATTACGTTCGAATGGAAAAAAAAACGGAGAAGCGAGATGATGAAAAACAAAAGGGCAATGAAGCGGATTTTCTTTTATGAAAAGAACATTTTGGGATCTGGTTTGTTGTGCAGTATACAGCGCTGCATGACAAGCTCGATCAGTAAAATAGCATAATTTAGACATAAAGTTAATCAACGCTTCATAATTCTTTTTTGCGAGAACAGAAAACCAACCAGCCGCAGCACCAATGCTACCAAACGCACACACGCCGCAGCGGATAGATGACCATGCCAAATATCATACACCACAGTACAAGAAGCACAACACTGAGTTCTTATTTCTGCGAATTTTTTTTACTTAGAGATATATCATTTCATAAACCCACGTAGAAGCAGCTGCATAGCAATAGTTCTTTTAGCGTCGAGTTAGCCACCGCGTAAGATGATCGGAGGATTAAAATGACTAGATTCAGATCATGCACCAATCTCCTGCACTCGTTGCAGAAGAAGATCTGAAAATGAAATGATTATTCCAGTGAAGATTTGCAAGGCTAATTCTCAGTAGGAGTGCGGTGTGTCGTGTAGGTGCTGTTTCGAGACTTTGTCATACGCCACATGATAGTAGACGAAGGCTGTTGGTCAGATTGGATTTGGAAAAAAAAACATGTGCTGCAAAAATGATCCAAGATCGCGCGTTTCTCTCCATGAAAACTACAAAGTTTGTATTGCATAAAACACAACAACATCTGTTACAGTTAGCCGCGCTGCGCAGCATCGTGCTCAGGAAAAAGCTGATGCCGTAGCCGCGAATGAGGCATTTGATTTCTACAAGCTGTGACTGTATCAGTGTTCGCGAACTGTTGTATGCGAATAGGATATAGCAGTGCTAAGGAGCACCGTACTTGTGTCAAGTCTGTCGTAGGAAAAGCGGTAGCGAACAAAGCAAGCCAAAGAAATCGGTCGGATAGCAGGTCTACCACTGACAGAAAGGTTCGAACTCAACAATTTTGATTTCTAAGTAGCAAGATGTCTTGCCACTGTGCGCTCAACATGTGAAGATTTCAACCTCTGACAACTCTGAGTGTAGAAGTAGCCCTCTGTGTACTGTGCAGCTGTCACCGCACGTGAAAGAACAATGATCGGTCTGCAATCTGTGCTGCGAAGAAGTGTCTGTCATACTGCGACTCATACGCAGAAGTCTGAGTGCTGTTGTGAATTCATATCTACTGCATTGTGCTACTGGTATTCTATGTGATGTACTACTGTTGTCAATCCAACATCAATTCCGCACTCTTCGCTGATATTCCCCCTTCCAGGAGTTCCAAGAAAGTTCGAGGCGAACCTGCTTAAGATTGATAGTGAGGAAATCTATAGGTGCGTAGAATCCAACCCTCCTATTTACTCCGATACTCCTACCACTAAACTTTCATCCACGATTAACGATCAATAGTACAATCACAACACATCACAATTTGAGAGAAAACATTCGCACATCTGAGTAGAAAAAGCACATCTTTATTTACAACTTAAAACTTCACAAGACCTCGCAAAGACCTGGGAGCTGCGAAACAATTGCTCCCCGTGTAGCGCAATCTTTGCAACACATTTCTTCAGTTTGTTACTTTACTTTACAACTCTACAAGTACTAGAAGTATTTGTGCCACCTCATATTATTGTTCACGTCGAAAAACTAAAACTAAAAACACCATATCATTATATCACCACAAATCCCAAAATCACCAAAAAATAAACCAAAAAAAAATAGGGACGTCGAGGGCATTGTATCTTCGGTAGGAGTTTTTTTCGAAAAAGTATAGTCGAGTTTTCACTTGTCCCAAAGTTGAAACCCGTTTACTATAGAAAAGCGTGTGAAGAAACCTGTAGTCACTAATATTCTTCGAGCACAACTATTGATTATGCTACCATTCGCTTCACTCACTGAATTCTCGAGAGGACCATTTTTTTAAACACCATATCATTATTTCAAACTTTTTTAAGTACCCCTTAATTACAGTTTGCTTTTTTCATATGAAATAGAAATTGTATCTCAAAGCATATTACTTTTTCTAGCAGTTGTACCGTATCTATTATTTCCATTTACGTAGAGCATAATTTTGCACATAGTAAGCATCTTCTGCCGCCTTTTGCGGCTTGCATAGTTTCGTTTCTCGTTCTAGGTTTAGGATTCGTATTAGAAGTGATCAGAAAGTGTCGGTTGTTTCTACTACTGCGTAGGTACCATTGCATTTTCCAAGAAAAGTCGGTTGCCAGGAGCTCGTTGCTTGTTTCGGTTTCGTCGTTTTTGCTATCGCTGACTTTTACTCCTTATTGATACTGATACTGTACAAAATCTACGTATTGAATATTTCACCGATATGTTTCTCTACACTCTACTTTTACACTATTTTGGTTACGATCCTACCTAAACATATACTAGTAGTTCAAGATGGAGAAGAAATCCCAACGCGGCGGCGGGGGCCTTTTCTACTTCGGGGGCCCACGGGCATTGCTGGGTCAACGACCTCCCCATAGTCGCGGACCACGACAGGAGAAAGCAACTCCTTTCCCATTCAGCAGAATGGCGGGATCAACATCTTCGTTGTCCCTCCTCATCACGGTTGTATTCCTTTTCGCCGCAACAAGCTTCTCCACCACTGTAACAGCATCTTCCACCCCCTTGAAAACCCGCAGCACCGACAGTCTTGCCGTCGGCTATGACCTGCTCAAACGTTACAATCTCGAGCGTTCCAATAGCATCTGGATTTTGTCTTGCATGAAGAGCATGTGGAACGTATGCAGAGTTGCGCCTCTCGCAATACAAAACTCGCCGGATATTAGTGGGGTTTTGGGTGCCGAAACTTGTCATGCGAAAACCTATGGGACTACGGTAGATCATGCACTTCCTGTATCACAGATTTCCATATTCTATTGTAACGCTTGAGATTGTAACACCTGAGCAAGTTATATCGGCGCGTCGGTTTTTCTAGAAACCGTCATTGAGTTCTCGCTGGAGGACCAGAAAGCGGTTGAATTGATGTATGGTGCGTCTTCCAACACGAAGAACTACCAGCAATCGTTATCAGCCTACAAGGAAAAAACCGGCAAGAGAAACCTCGCGAAGTATTTGAGGAAAGCGGTGTTCAACTATCTCGACAATCACCCCAGGTTAGATATCACCAACACCGCGGGGAGTGAATTACTCAAGGAGGAGAACATCGCGGTCCGAATTCGGGACACGAAAGACTCGTTCACGAAGGCGAGATATGCATTGCAAATATGTCCTCTGGGTGTGGGAAGGTGGAACTTGTAGTGCGTGTCTGGCATTCCAGGAAAATCTGTGTTGCATGAGCAGCGAATGGACAGACTCCGGATTGCAAAAACGCAATTTGTAATGCGTGTTTAGGTAGTATCAGAAAGCGCCTCCAAAGCTTGTCATGCTTGGCTGCCATTGCAAGCGTTGCAATCGTGCGCAAATCAGCATCACAGTTTCCAGACCCAGACCTATTTGCAATTGATACGAGAACCGCGATAGAGGAAACCGATCCGGTTTTCAGCAACAGCGACCTCGCGGACAACTATCTCAATTAAAAACGATCCCATCCCAGAGTTGTCATGCAGATTTGCAGTGACATGAAGATTTGTAATGCAAATCTCCATGAAAGGAATTTCCAGGCGTGTTTTCGAATTTGTAATGCTTTGAACTGGATAAGCAGATGGTTTTGTGATGCGGCTGTAGTTGCTAAACAGCACTACAGTACAGGGAGGATCTTGTCATGCGTGAAAACTTCTTGATTTGTGTTGCGAGATCCCCATCTTGACTCTGGGGTCGTGGGGACGTTTTTACCCAGGATAACAACACAAACATCGTGAACAGCTTAAAGCAGAGCAAATTTGAGGCGGTCATAACCGTGCAACTCACCCCGCGAAAAGCGGCGTATGAAAAACAGTCCGGAAGCGACAACTACTCCGCAACCGCTCTCGCCCTGACCGGCGCGTACCGAATAGAACAGACCGGAAACGCAGGGTCAGCTACCACCTTCGCGGGCGACGCGGGGGTTGGGGTCGCGGCCTCGGTGATATCGCAACTGTTCGATGCGGATTTTGCCGTATGCATTGCAAAAATGTCTGGGCTTGGATGAAAGTTGTAATGCTACGTGGCGATTGTTGAGCGTACTCCTGACTGCAGACAAGCATGACAAACAATTCCGAGGACGCTTCCTGATGCGTAGCGCTAGCGCGCATGGCAACCTGCGCTTTTGCATGAGAAGGCAGAGTTCGTTTTATTTGTTGGTCATGATGCAATACAGATTTTGCAGGAATCCAAGACGCGCAATACAGGTTCCACTTTTATTCCAGACCCAGACATGTTTGCAATGCATATGCCGCGGCAACCGGTGATTTCCAGCCGGGGATCCACCACTACTTGGGGCCGGTGCTCGTCGCGGAATCCGCGGTTTATGCATTGCAAATACGTCTGGGACTGGAAGTATGCAAACTTGTGATGCGCACTTCACAAGACACAAAAATCTCTCATGCATAGGCAGCAAAAGTTGCTAGCTATCTGTCACCAAAATGGGGCATTTGTCATGCGGATTCGGCATTGCGGAAGCTTCTCGAAACCTGTGATGCTACAGCTTCTATGCCAGACCTTCTGTGTCATGCAAAAGCAGCATGACTCTTGCAGACCCAGACAACACATTTGCATTTGATACAGTTGCATCGGGGACAACGTCGCAAACCCTCTTCGCGTCCACTTCCTTCAAGGTGGTGAAAAATAAAGTCCGCCCCTTGCCCCAAATCCGCGCCGCCTTCAACTTGAACAGCGGGACTTCCACTGCAATAGCGGGCGTTGGAAGTGGGGTCAGCAGAGCGCTGCAGCAAGAAGTGGTGGGAAAATACACGAATTTGGTGTTAGACCCAACGGTCCACATTTCTGCTTACGCGGTGGACAAGGATTCTCAGAAGGTGGACGAGGAGGGTCAGAAGACGCCCTGTGCCTACGAGCCGGGGTCGGCGGTGCCGGGGAAGTGGGAATTGTACATGTACAAGCACGGGCAGGCACCCGAGAACAACGGGTGGCGCGACATGCGGTACGGGCAAAACCCGAACGGTTTGAATTCCCTCTGCCCCCACCCTACATCCGGTAATGCGAAGATGGCGGAGGCGACGTTTGACCAGAAGTGCTACGAGGAGGTCCTGGCGGTGGGCGGGACCGGGGCCTGGGTGCGGCTCAAGCGGAAGGACGATGGGTGCATACCTGCTTCTCACGCTTTCGGCCCGGGGGAGCACTCTATCAACGGCCAGTACTCCATCGTGGCGACCTCGAGTGGGTTTTCGGGCGACGCGAAAATCGGCCCGGTAAACCACGGTCCGCTCTTTTCTGACGCGCTGGGGGGTGGCCAGTGGATGTGGCGCTGCAATACAAATCCGCCGGACAATTGCCAGACCTACGATACCGGGGGCGTTTTGGGTAATTCTTTCTCGGATCCCAACACGTGGGGCAATCTGATCACCATGCCCGGCATGTACGACGCGGGGAAAGGGGAGGCCAACTGCTGCAACAAAGGGTACAGCTGGGCCTGGTACGGAAAAACTGTCCGTGGTACCGGCCCGGTGATGAAGCTTATCAAATGTAAAAATGTCTGGGTCTGGAAGAATGCAAGTTTGTCATGCTTGTCTGGGATGACTCTTAAATCTGTCATGCACATTACCAAAGAGCCCCACTTTTCTGTCATGCAGAAACGCAGTTTGTCATGCAGAATAGACAAGAACACCTAGAAGCTCAGAAACTTGTCATGCTGAGCCAGCAAATGTGGCCTCCTCATGATACGCCACACCGCATCACAAGTTTGCAGACCCAGACATTTTTACATTTGATGAAGCTGTCCGTGGTATCAAACGCGGATAAGGAGCTGGACTTCTTGACGAATTATTTGTTACTGCAGAAACAAGGCAGGGAGTACTTTCGGGACTTCATTTTAGATAAGAACAAGAACAGCTACAGTCTGTCCACCTGGTTCGACAGCACGGGATTAACAGCCGCGTCGTTGCCACTCGCGCCAGCGGGGAAGCGAAGGAGGTACGTGGAAACGGAGATCACTCTGACGGTTACCGACAAGCCGTCCGCCGCCTCGGCCTACACAGAGGTGTTGACCGCAAGCGGCCAAAAGGGGTTGTGCGCCCAGAGCACAATAACGAACGGGAATCCGACCCACCTTCCGGACGTGCGGGGCTGGATCGACAACGACCCGTCCCCCCACGCGCGTTTGACGTGTCAGGCGTTGTGCGACAAGATACCGCAGTGCGTCGGAACCGGGTCGTCCATCTTCAACCAAAATCCCGACGGAAAGGACGCTAATGATCGAACCTTTTGCGAGCTGGATCTTGGCAGTTTCGTCGGGTTGGATATCAGCGTGTTGCCTTCCCAGTTTTACATGAACTGGAGCGGCTACCCCCAGGACAGCACGGACACTTGGGAGCTCGGCACGGTGCACACCGGGTACCCAAACGGAGAGTGCTGGAGGAAGGAGGCGGGCGTTCAGAGCTCCTTCACTTTCGACAGTACTGTTGCTGGTGGTAGTATGAAAAGGTCGATCGTGCCCGGGTTGCAGGCGACATTCGCAACGGCGTTTGGCGCGAAGATCCCCGTCTTACCCGAGGACGTGATTGTCATCCCCCAAGAGGCGGAGAAAAACTACCTGACCGCGGGAGCGCACAAGGTCACCGTGGTGTTGCCCATCGACCTGGACGCGGACGATGCAACCCTGCAGAAAAAGATCAAGGAAGAGTACGCGGGGTCGGAGGAGAAGTACATTGAGCAGGAGATTTTGGGGCTTTTCAAAGTCGACGACGACGACGCATTACCCACCGCGCCTGGCTACACCGAAGTGTTCAGCAGCGACGGCAAAAAGGGGTTGTGCGCCCAGAGCACAATAACGAACGGGAATCCGACCCACCTTCCGGACGTGCGGGGCTGGATCGACAACGACCCGTCCCCCCACGCGCGCGACACGTGCCAGGCGTTGTGCAACAAGATACCGCAGTGCGTCGGAACCGGGTCGTACATCTTCAACCAAAATCCCGATGGGAAGGATAACAATGATCGCACGTTTTGCGAGCTGGACCTTGGCAGTTTCGTCGGGTTGGATATCAGCGTGTTGCCTTCCCAGTTTTACATGAACTGGAGCGGCTACCCTCAGGACAGCACGGACACTTGGGAGCTCGGCACGGTGCACACCGGGTACACAACTGGAGAGTGCTGGAGGAAGGTGATGGGATACCAATATACAGCGTCGTTTACGGCGCTCGGTATCTCTGGCATGAAGCTCTCCAAGAGGCTCACACTGGTGGAGGGAAGGTACGGAGACAGTGCAAGTGGGTCATCTATTTCCTCAGTCGACTACGACGCCGAAGCAAAATTGGGATCCATCGTGTCATATGAAATGCAAAAGCATCGTACTAGTATAAATCGCATGACAAATTTCTTCAGCATGAGACATAAAATTTGTCATGCGGATTTCGCTTGAGAAAGAAATTTGTAATGCATCGATTACTACGAGTGCGATACTTTTGCACAGGATGCGTCCAAATCCGATTTCACCACAGCTAGCTACGTCGTGCCGGCGTTTCCCCTATCAAATGTAAAAATGTCTGGGTCTGGAAGAATGCGCGATTTGTCATGCAGCTTTTTCATGACCCTTGAGGTCTGTAATGCAGGACCTAACATGACAGATTCTGTGCACTCTCTCTCATGCCTATCCTGCATGAGAAACTCCCTCCCGACTTGGCCAAAACTGGACGACTTTTGGTAATCATGCAACACAGATTTTTGTATGCTTCAGATTTAGCATCACAAGTT